>JANHGD010007259.1:14393-25220 GCA_027560375.1 Imantodes cenchoa
TGATTCTGTAAACCGCTTAGAGAGGGCTGTAAAGCACTATGAAGCAGTATATAAGTCTAAGTGCTATTGCTATTTTGCTTTCTCTGCTAGTTTCCCATTTTTTGAAATTAAAATATATATTTTAATATGAATTCTGGTTGACATTGGTATCTTGGATTCAAGGTGTTGCTTGTTAACTAGAAAGCCCCATATGACACAGAGCCTGGTTACTTGAGGCATTAACTTTCTCCCATAGTAATTGCCAAGCAATTTGATTTGGCAGCAATACCGTTTATTGGATCCCTGAAAACATGCCTTGTCTGTAGCACTAGTTGCCCTCTGAAATGAGGATGGGGGAAATGAATATCCTTGGCGAGGATTTGGAGCTTACTCTATTTTTATATTATGGAGTATCCACTTTTTTCACTCTGTTATACTGCTTTGTCATGACATGAATACTTCGTATTTTGTCTTAGACCTGATGCTTGAGAAAGAGACAGGTTCAGAAAGCATCAGAGAAGAAATATAAAATTCTGACAATTCTAGTGACTAAGCAAGCTATTCAGGTGACCTACCAATTTTGATAGTGTGACCTTGGCTATTGGAAGTAGGCCTTTTTCCCCCCAGTGGGTATATCTAGGATCTACATTAGAATTGTTCCCAGTCATTCAAAAGGCAAACCAAGAGATCGCTGTCCACTCTGAGCACTATTTTAAAGACGAAGACAATAGATCAGGGGTGTCAACCTCGATTTCCATTGAGGGATGCATCAGGATTGTAAATAATAATAATAAATCAATCAATTTATTATTTCTATCCCGCCCTTCTCCCTAGGGACTCAGGGCGGCGTACAGCCTAAACAATAAAACATCAGTATACAAAAATACAATTCAATAAATATTATATAAACCGTTAAAATCCAATTAAACAAATTCGAAGGCCGTTAAAACCCACTATAAAACCCAATTTATTAAAATTTTGTTTCAGGCAAGACCTGCTTGCCGGAACAGCCATGTTTTCAGTTTGACTTCAGGGGGCTGTTTGACTTCAGGGGGCTGGAATGGGCGTGGCCAGCTCAATGTCACTGTGATGAGGTCTTGCAACCCTCCCCCGGGGCTCCCCAGGCTCCATTTTCACTGGCAGAGGGCTGCAGGAGACTGTAGCATCTGAAAACAGAGCCCGGGAAAGCTGCATGCAGCCCTCCTGAGCTCCATGCTGGCAGAGGCACCGTGGGTCAGTCCTTTGCTGTTTCCATGGCAGCCCCGCAGGCCAGATCTAAGCATCCCATGGGCTGAATGTGGCCTGCAGGCCTTGAGTTTGACACCCCTGCAATAGATCAGTTTAATGAATAAATACCTTCCTTGGCTTCTTCAACTAAGGCGTAGTTTTCAACACATCTTTATGCCCCGTTTTCTAAATCACATATACATGCATACATACACAAAATAAAATAAAGAGAGAAATATTAATTACTGAAAATCTATGTATCCTAAGAAAGACTCCCTACCAAGAAATATAAAAACTAATTTAAAAATTCAACTTTTTATATACTGTGCATTATCAGAATTGCCTGGTGATTATTGTAATGTTTTGATTCCACCATAGAGAATTATTTATAAATTTATAAACCATTTCAATGAGCCAACTTTATATATGTAAACAAAAGGAGCAGCTGCAGCCAAAGCAGCACTAAAAATGTAAATGCAATACTACAGTATTGTGATGATGATGCTATCCATTCAATTGTCCCTGACTCTTCGCGATTCTATAGGCTCCGTATGTCCACATTTTCCAATCTCGCACTATTTCTTTGGTAATATTGTACAATAAAACAAATGTGGTTTACATTGACAGTTAAAAATATATAATTAATCCTTGGAAAACTAATGATAACATTCCTGCCAAGTTTTAATGAGCTTCTGGGAGGGCTGGAAAGTTGGAGCTACCTTGCTTGGGAGCCAAGCTGTTCCAGAAGAAGGGAGTTTTCACAGAGACTCTCTACTTTGGGGTTTCCTCCTGTCACCATCTTTCAATACAGTACCTACAGGTGCTTTGAAGGCATCTTTGTTGTTAGCTACCTAGAGTCTTCATGTGAGATAGGTGGCCATATATGTCCAATAAGTAAGTAAGTAAGTAAGTAGGTAATTAAGCAAGCAAGCAAGCAAGCAAAAAGATAAATAAATCTTCTGTGCTCTTGAATTTGATGGGCAGAATCTATATCTGTAGCAGTCTCAAAGATGCCCGGACTGTCATATTGTCTGTCCCAAAATCATATGTGATAGCTACAGGAGAATCAATATTTTAACTTTTATACTGCTTTAATTTGTGAATCATCTTATGTATGCTTTTGATTGCTATGGAACTTTGCTTTTGAATGCAATGATACTTTGGTCTCTATATAATCTTTGCATCAACTTCATTTTTAATAATTGTAACCCAAGAAACATAACACATTAAATTGGGGAAAGATTGCTACTTAAAACATTATGAAATTTGATTTGTGCTGGAAGCTTTTAAAGCTAATTATGTTACTTCTCAAAATACAGGAAGAATTATAAAAAGAGTGACGGATAAACAATATTGCAGTCTTTTCTCTCTTTGTAGTTGTGAACAGATATGCATATATTCTGAATTTAACTGTAAGGAATTAAAAGTATCCTCTTGGGAAAGGTTCCATCATAAGCATCATTATCAATGTGAGAGAGACCATTTTGTCAGTATCATATGAAAAGCTTTAGAAATAGTTCTTCAGCTGCAAATTACTGGATATATGTCATGTATTTTGTCTGAGGTTGTTTGGGAGCAAAATTCCATGGTTTTAATAGACCCCCTTATCCCAGTTTAAAAACAAATAGATTTAGTCCCAATTGTACAGAATGAAGTAAATTCTGCAGTTTTCACAAAGCCCCTTCAGATTATTATTATTTTTAAAAATCCAGTTGTGAGAATGGGAATGCAATTAGAAATCTACTACCCTTTTACTTCGCTGAATAAGTCTCCAAAACAAATCCCCTGGCCTGAATTTTCAGTACGGTGTCACCATTGTCTTCTTCTCTGAAAACAGTTGTCAAAGAATGTATCCCAGTTGCAATTTGTCCAATAACTTTTAGTATTTAGTCTATTAACGTCTAGTATTCCAGTTGCAATTTGTCCAATAACTTTAGTATTAAAGTTGGAGGCCTGCAGTAGATGGGATATTCTGTTGAAGTGCTGACTATTGTCTTTTTAGCTACAAGCTCCTGAATGAGTTTGAACTACTGTCTTGCTACCTTTGCTGAGACCTTAGGGTGATTTGTGATTGTTTATTTGGCAAAATAAATAAAAAAGAATATTAAAGATAAAGGAAAAGTGAATCAGTAACAGATGAAAATAAAGTCTAGAAACAAAGAAAAAAATTGCTTTTTTGATAATGTAGTTGCTGACATGTAATAATGTCATAAGAAGTCCCGGTGTAGAATTGACTTTTAACAGCAAAAGCTATAAAACGGAATACTTATTTCTTCCTGAATGGTTGCACCAGAATCCAAATTAAAGAATCTACTTCAATCTTGGCATGAGTATATTGAGTGAATGAGAGTTCCTTCTCTCCCTTATTAACTGATTGCCAAAGCAATCTTATCAGTATGAAGTTTGTCTAACATTCAACTAAAATCTGCTTTGATGTAATTTAAACATATTATTTCTTGTTCTAGCTTATGGAATGATGAAGAATCGGTCTTGGTCTTTTTCAGGGTTGTGTTATTTCATTTACTTTAAAAGTGCTGTTGGGTCTCCTCTTGACTTGATGAGATCAAAAAATGTTGCCATTCTTCAAATCACTCTTTATAGGTTTTGTTTCTAGACCTCTAATGTAGAAATTAAGATGAAGTACAGGTATTTGGCATACGTTTCCATAGGCTGCTGTTAAAATTTGAGTTCTATAGCAAAAGGAACGTATACTATTAAATCTGGTTCAGCATTTCAAACTCTTAATTCTTCAGCTTCAATTCCAGCTTTATATCTTTGCCTTAAGTCATAAATTAATTAAATCATATATTTTCCTTTACTTGTATAAACCAATCAAGTTGTTTACATGCATTGGATTTTTTTTCTAAATCAACTTATGGTAATTGTTCTCTGATAAACTCAAACTTAGAAGAAAATACTTATTTTTAAAATACCCCATTTCAGGTTCTCCTGGACCATCAAGTGATCACAGTAGTCGTGCTTCTTCCCCTCTCTTTGACAGTGGTTTACATTTAAATGGAAACTCAACGAATACAGTAAGTAGATTAATATTATTATTAATAATCTAGCTATGATGACAGCACATTATTGACTTTGCCTTATCTAGAAAGCTAAGAAGGATCAGGCTTGGCAAATATGTGGATAGAAACCAATGTTGTAGTATATATTGGGAAGTAAAAAAGAAATATCCAGAAGGCAGCAGTGGCAAACCTGTTCTGTAACTTGCCATGAAAGTTGCCTGAACGTGTCAGTCTAAGTCACCCAAAGTTGAACTGAACTCAACGGTGACTTTACTTTGTTGATCTGCTTCTTAAACAAAACTTGAATTTTATGTTCTATCGCTGTCTTAGCTTATGATACAGAAAGATAATAAGTATGCTGTGTCTCGAAAAATGCTGAAAAAAATAGCTTCGTATAACAGTAGCAGAGCCAGCAGTGGCCACAGATCTCACAGTGAGTGTACATTATGAGATGATATTTTTTGTTGTTTAAAATAAATAATAAACCGTTGCCAAAGGTAGTACAAAATGTTTGGAGTGAGACATAACCATTATATTGCTTGCACCAATTTTCATTTACATCAATGTCTTGGGACTATTTTTAGGATACAAATCCTAGGAAGGAAAAAAAAATTATGATAGCTAGGACGTTCAGTGAGAAAAGGTGAGTTTACTGAATGGATGGGATAATCAGCAAAATATAGAACCTTAGAGATCTCCTCTATCTTATCCAGGCTAATTTTATCTTTGCACCGTTTGTTGAGCAAGACACATGAAAAAGAAAGACACACACTAAGGAGATCACGGGTTGCTTCTACCTCATTTAGATAAAACCTGCCCAGACTCACTTGTTTTGTGAGGTGAATGGCTATATAAATGAGTTAGGTAGGTAGGTAGGTAGGTAGGTAGATGTTAGATAGATAGATAGATAGATAGATAGATAGATAGATAGATAGATAGATAGATAGATAGATAATCTCTTGTGCCGCAATGCCAGCATTCTTTCATTCCAATGTATGTATGTCTCAGGTGCAGACAGTTGTCTGTAAATGCAAGCATTGATCAAAAAATGGTTTTTATATCATTTATTACAATTAATTACCATTATATTTTCAAATGGTTGCTATCTGAGGCAGGCGCTAAATGAGGACCACCTGCATATCTATGTTGTGGTGGTGAAGCATTCTTACATAATGTATTTGCAGTTCTTTAAAAATGTCCTTCTCTAATTTAAATCGTAACATACTGTAAACAGACTTTATCCTTGCACTGAGCTGTAAGGCAGAAAGAGAATACTTGTTCAGGCGGTACATACAAAGGCGAGTGCAACGAAGACCATCAGACTGTACAGACGCCTCTGTTTATCTGACATCACAGCTCAACATATGGAGACAAATGGCTGCTCACTGTGAACCTATATCTGTTTTCCCTGGATGGAACTAGAGAGATTTGGAGCAAAACTGAAGAAAATGGAAGAGAGCAAAAAGCATGCTGATTATTTGGAAAAAGCCACTCTCTTTTAGTTCTCTGAAGTTGAATCCTCTGATGTCACTTCATACAAGATGCCTTATACCCGTAGGTGGGCTACATGGTGCCAGAGACAGGAATGCCAACAAAATACCTTGTATTTCATCTCACCATGCAAAAAAGTTATAAGGTACTTTTTTTTAAGATACAAAGTTTTGATCCAGGAAAAAATGAATATTTTTTTCAAGAACAAGAAGCCATGATTCAAATACTGGCGAAGAAAGTACTTACCTTTTCAGTTTATTTGTTGAAAGCATAAATACACAAGTTTGCATTTACCAGATTAAACTGTAATCCCAACAGAGGGATGAGATGATTAAGAAATGTTAATTAAAAACAAGTAATGGTAGAAATGGCATCAATTTCAGCTGCATACTGTAAGGTATTTTATTTTCTGAGTGTATCTTTTTCCATCCACTCTGTCGTTTTCAGAGAATCATCATTCCAACTCCTGCGCTGCTGTGGCACTTGCAGAATATTAATACAAGGCATGAAGTCTGTTCATTTTTCTTGTTCTGTATCGTGTTTATGAGAACAAGGATGTGTGGTTGTTTTTTTTAACCTGCCTTTTTAAAAACTGTGAAACAGTCTTACTAGAATGCAGTTATTTATCTGTTTTCATCTTTCTCTATCTATTGTGATCTTTTTTCATTCAAAACATGCATCTGTGAAATAAAATCCATAGATAAAGAACAGTACAGATTACCAGGAAAATGCTTTAAAACTATATATATATACATTCGGGGGGAAAGGGAGTTTGTAAAGACTGAGCAAAAGTAAGAGAAAAATAGAAAATTATTTTAGAAACAAGATAGAAATATATTCTACTTCCAAAATTGAAGGTAAACGCAAAGCAATGACTTAACTCCACATTTCAAGAGTTTCAGGTATGACGCTGATGTCTAATAGATCAGATAGGGTTTTTTTCCATTTTCAAGTTTAAAAAAATGGATATTTAATTAAATAACCCTGAAAATTTTGGTTGAGAAAACTACTACATGCAGATGAGTTATTGCTTTCGCACAACAGGGAGAAATCTCCTAAATGATTTTCAGATTACTTTACTGCACTAATTTAAAATAGTAAATAATAAATACTTTTAATTAATGTTTAATATAGTTTGATCATCAGACACAGTTTGAATATTTTTTAACATTTAAATTTTTTATTAGTAAAGTATAACAAGTAGAAGATATGATGAAGTACAACCAAAAATATAATATTGTTGATGTAATCAATATAAAAGTAGTGATTTAAAGAAGTGATTTATGAAGAAACTAAAGCTATAGCCATAAAGTATTATATAGAAATAGTTAAATATTTTAACATATTATTAAATCTAATCTCATAGACCAGAGGTGAAATGCTCCTGGTTCGGGTGTGCCTGCCGGTCGTCATAGAGCCAATAGCGATCGCAGTGCGAGGCTTCGCCCACCCGCCCAGATGTCGTCATTTCCGGTTTTTTTACCCTCTGCGCTTGCACAAAGCGTTCTGCGCATGCACGGAGAGTAAAAGAACTCAAATAACGGCATCCGGGTGGGTGGGCGAAGCCTTACGCTGCGATTGCTACCGGCTTTGTGACAACCGGCAGGCATGCCCAAACCAGGAGCATTTCACCCCTGGTATAGACCATCTATTACTCCATCTTCTCATTATTTATTTACTTACTTACTTATTTATTTATTTATTTAGTCAAGCATGTGTATGGATATAAACAAAGTATAAACAGTAATATGAATATATAAAAGTACAAGCATGGTTTTGAGTATATGGTATTTTAAGAAATACATGGGGACTTTAGGATAGGGATGGTAGGCACGCTAGTGCGGTTATGCATGCACTTTACAGACCTCTTAGGAATGGGGTGAGATCAACGGTAGACAGTTTAAGGTTAAAGTTTCGGTGGTTTGGGGAAGAAACTACAGAGTCAGGTAATGTATTCAAGGCATTGACCCCTCTGTTGCTGAAGTCGATTTTTTTGCAATCAAATCTGGAGCGGTTTACATTCAGTTTGTATCTATTGCGAGATTCTTAATGTTGTTATTTAGACACTTTAGAATAATGAGCATAAGTAAGTGAATATTTTATCAATATTCTGTCGCTGTTAATTACAGTTTGGGATATTTATGTTACAAGCAATATAATTATTTAACCTTTTTTTAAAAATTAAATATAACTTTGGAAATGTATGAAAATAAAGGAAAAGCATATCTCAGGATATTTTTTTAATAATAAGGCTTTTGGTCTCAATCTAAATTAACTTAATATTAAATTCTTCATCATTTTATTTGTTAGGATCCACCAAATTAAGTGCATAATATAATACAGACAATCTAGAAAGCCATCTATCAGCCAGAATATTCAATGCAATCTTGCAATTAGGTATTTACTCACAAAAATTGGCAGAATATATTTCCAAAAGTCAGTCAGTATGATGGAAATTATTTTATACTACTGCAAAAAAAGCTATTGCAGAATCAGTAATAATGCTGTTATTTAAAGGCATTATCAAGAACAGTCAGTAATATTGAAGATGGTTTATGTCTACAGTACTGTAGTTGTAGTGTTTGAATGAAATGTTTGTTCACTTACATAATAAACCTCTGCAAATATTTCACCTTTCAAGCATAAAATTATTTTTCCTATGAACTATTTAATGATAAACAGTTAATAGGAAAAACAGTAGAACCAAAAAAAATTTAAATCATACAAAGAACATACAACTTGTAATTTCTTTTTCAATTTTTGCTAATGTTTTAATATAAATTTAGAGCCCATCAGGTTTTTAAAAATTGTATTATTTACTACTGGATGTTTTAGATAACTTTAAAGTCCAATGTTTAAATACTAAATTTATAAGAGGCATTAAGCTGAACAAAACCTGTAGGCTTTGGCTTAGGCGGACCTTTACATAACCAAATTATCAGCTGTGTTTCAGGAAGAGAGGGACAATTAATGCAGATTCTCCTATTTTCTTATCAAATAAATATTATCAGTACAGCTAATGGAAAGTCAGTATATAAATATAATTGGCTAATTACTGGTCTAGTGCGTATGATCCTTCACATGTCTTAAAAATCCTAGAGATAGTTGTGCACATTCAATTTCCATGTGCCTATAAATCATATTGTGGAAAATAGTGCAAATGTATTCAGTCAAACAAAATTCCCCATTGTTGCAGACATTCCCAGTAAACATAGGGCATTCATTCAGGCATGCATATATATAGGCAGAATTTCTGTAGAAGCAGAATTTTTTTATGCCTATGATTACTTGGTCACCTATATTAATACATACCTAATATGCACGTTTAGTATTGTATTCAGAATTGTATGGCAGATTACAAGGGTTTTCTGTAGAATTTTTAAATTTGAAACTATCATAATTGTAAATAAATAAGCATTCTTATATAATAAACTGCAGATTTCCGAAAATATTCTACATAATAGAGTTAAGTTAAAACTGAACCAACAATGAGTGGGAAGAAAAACTTGCTACAGATCATTCTGAAGATTAAACATTTCAGAATAACAGAATAACATTAAAATATATTTGTCCAATCTTATAAATGGCAATGAAAATTATAGGGATTTTTTTTCTCATGTAAGCCTTCCATATATGAAGCCAAAAATGATAATGGCATTTCTGATATTAAGGCATCGTAAATGGGCCTCCGTAACCAAGTTGTTGAGTTCTGTGGGGTGAAGAAACAGAAAGTCCAATGCTTACTAACAGTTGGATAAAATTCACATTCAGAAATTTACAGTACTAATATGTTGCTATATAGACTGTTCTAGTAATTAGTTTGATAGATTATTTTTTTAGTTCAAGGAATGAAAGTGAATTTTTTTTAATCATCCATTTTTAATATTTAATTTTTATAATAAAGGCATCTCAAATATTGTTATATTTGCTTATTTTATTTCTTTAGTTAAAACATGTGTATGTCCACCCCTCTTATGTACCACAACTTTGGTGACTCACAACAATGATTAAAACTCCCAAAAGAGTGAGACCAAAACTTGATGCCTTGATCATCCCTTCCTAATACATCCACCAATACAATGTCCAGGCTCCAAACTTATTCCATCCCATGCTGGAGGCAACAGATTGATATTCCAATTTTGGGCGTATCTGTCCTCTTTTCCCATTTTCTAATCAAAATATTTCTCCTGCTAGAAAACGATTCTTTTTTCCTGTCTAAAAATGATTTCATTTGTTCAGTGAAGGAAAGGCATTTATGTAGGGAGATGACATTGTCTATTGAACAGTATGAGGTGCAAGATTGGCTCAACAGTTAGGCCAAGTGAAGCAGCTGCCTCTCATATATAAATTAGTTTCTAATGAAAGAACAGCAAAAGTTATATGATTTCTCTAGTTACTGTGAGGTTATGTTGCCAGGGACTAGTAATTGCAAATGGGAAAGTGCAGCTTTTATTGTTTGATCGCAGACTATAAGGTAATCTTCCACTTATGCCCATCAGGGTCATAAGTCAAAATAATGTTAAATGAAAACTGCCTCATGAAAAAGACCAGACATCCCTGTTCACGCTAGTGAATTGTTAAGGGTCACTAAGTGGGGAGTTTCTGGAAGGCCTAAGGCAAGCACCCTTTTAAAAACCTTACATTGACTCCAGGCTGAAGACTAAAGGAACAAGCAAGCAAGGAGAGAAAAATCTTTCCTCAGCTCCCTAAAGTTAAAAAATAAATCATGTCTACAAGTTGAGCCAGAAAATGGAGGACGTGAGAACTTTGCAGACTTTTGCTGTGCATTTGACTGTCTGTAGAGGGCTCGTGCATGTGCTCAGGCCTCACAGAAGCCTCTGGACTTCCAGTAGGCCTGTTTGGCTGTTTTTTGCTCTCCCCAGGGTTCAGGAAAGCTACCTGAAGCCGGGGAATGGCGCAAAATGGCCCAACGGGCCAATCGGAAGTTCGGAAATAAACCTAAGTGGAGCTACCCTACTACTTACCTTCCAATGGTTGCAGCCAGGCCTCCCACACCTCGGCCCATTCTTCTGCAGCTGGCAAAGCTTTTCTGAAGACCTCTGTAGCCGATAACAGTGCTCCGGATCGATCTAGGGCTTTGTTATCAGCT
>JANHGD010007264.1:0-11219 GCA_027560375.1 Imantodes cenchoa
GATATTTATAATATTTTTATCTTTGTTGTGAGCCACCCAGACTCCTTCGTGAGTTGGGCGGCATACAAGTTTAATAAATAAATAAATAATAAATAAACCAAGTGCATTAAACTTTGGAAGATAAAAGATTTGTAGACTGAACGTATGAATGTAGGCTGGAAGTTACTGCTCCGCTTAATCTTTTGCCATAGAAATAAAGATTTTTACCTTAACTTGAATACGTGCTTCTTCTTCTTGTACTCTACTGCCACTTCACATACTGCTTCTTTCAGGCTCACAGGGACTTCACTGTGGTATGGAATGCCTGAGGAAGCTGCCTTTGCATCTTTGTAGAAACCCATTTCTTGGTTGTTAATAACACAATAAACGTTATGCCATGATCTTGAGACATAAAACAAAGAGCAAAGCAAGTGTTAAAGTCATTGTCACAAACAAGCCCAACTTTCCTCTGTCTTTCTATAATTAAAGGCATTGAGTTATAGGTGTTTAGCAGAGAAAAAAGTAGTTTTATGTCTAGGAACTACGGGCAGCATAATTTGGACAAATAGTAATTCTACAGTTTTCCAATATTTTGGCACTCTTTGGAAAGGGATGCTTTTGGAATGCAAATTGTCATGCCAGAATTTAAAATTGTCATGCCAGAATTTAAAACTTTGAAACATGTTTTATTTGAAACACTGAATCTTGGGGTTTGGTCACCCAAGTAAATGTAACAGTGCAGTTAAAAAAACCTATCCCATTGAACCTTTCAGATTTTCAGTTCAAATATCATTACTAATCACTGCTATAAGTGATTAAAAGAGAAAGCATTATCAGAGTTAAAACTCACTTATCGTAAGACAGTACATCAGCTGGTTGGCTACCAATTTTGAATGAATAAAATGCCTTCATTGGCAAAATGGCAAACAGAAAGAGTGGCAGCATATAGGATTGTTTTGGGCATATGAGCATCTGCACGAGTGTGTGTGAAATACTGCAACATGAGTGATATCACACAATAATGAAGGGCTGCAAATAACTAATAACAGTAATTGCATGATACGTCCAAGCCATTATTTTGATGTCACTATGGTTTGCCTCAGATAGTGCGGCTTGGACAATGAAAAGATGCTTCTCCGATGTAATGACTTAAGAGTTCCTAAACCAAAGTAATATTTAGAATGTAGATGCCTACTAGCAAGATTGGAGGAATCTTTCTATTCTTTCAATAAAGTCTATGGGATCTGAAAGATGACATATACAATCGCTAGGCTAAATCAGCTATATACAATGTATGATCAATGAACAACCTGTGATTTAAGGCCAACATGCAGCCTACTTGGTGATCAGGACAGGAGAGGCAAAAGGACATTAATAGCAATCCTTTTAATAAGCTCTGCATAACTTGCAGAAAATTGATGTTATTGAAAATGATTGTAATTTTTTGTTTTGATTGCCTATTCCAGCAATATCTATTATAGTTAGCCTACTTTTTATTCTAACCTAAACTTCAATCAAAGGCTCTGTTTGTTATCAGAACCAAGAAAACATGGTGTAACAAAGATTTTTCTGCTGAAAGGAGGGAATTGTTGGCACAGAATCATAAATGATTTGCTATATTCCTGACCAGGTAAGTGAAAAGCTTGGTAAACATCTGAAATTGCCATCAGGAAAATATATTTTCCCTTCCTCCTGTCCAACATGTAATCAGGAGATCTAAACAAATTATGACCCAGAATTACATGTCTTCCTCTTTTATTAACATTCAACCACTTTCTGAGGAAGTCACAGCAATGTTAGAAATCAACCTGCAACAAGCCACCATAAGCCATAACAAAAACTAGGTATCAATTATGCTGGATTTTACATTGTATTAGCAATTTTGACTCGTGATAGTCTAGTTCAGATTTGCTACACCTTTTTAAATGTTGAAGTCAGGGATTGAAGCTGGCACCTTAGATATGAAAAGCAAATGCTCAATGCTGCCATCTTTGAAGTAACTGCACCCGTTGATTCTTTCACATGCTTAACTAGTCAGTTATTAACTTTGTGTTAGGGAAATGCTGTTGTTTCCATGAAGCTTATGGTAGTTTGACAAACAGTGATCTTGAACAAGACTGCTGGGAGAAAGACTACAAATTATTTCCTACTATTAGAAGTGGAATGCTGATTTGGAGCAGGATTCCTGGGCGCGAGAGAGAAGCCTTACAGGAAAGGAACGAATGCATCTATGTCACGTGTGTATATGTATGAGTGTGTTGTGCCCAACTTTTGCACCCACAAGATTACAAGGCTAAATAATCTATCTACATATATACTCCCATATGGAGAGTGCCTGATAATTGCAATACAATACCTGTTTGAGGCCTTCTTGCTGTGTGATTCCCATTCATGCTTACGATGTAAGAAGCCCTCCATCTGGGCAGAAGGTATTTCTTGCGTTTTGGCTGGAAGAGTGGCAGCGGTTTGAGCCTGGAGGCTGATCTTGGCTTTGCGATCGGCTGTTGGTGAAGGAACTGGACTTGTCTCTTTGGAACTTGTCCTCTGGTCTGCTGCTCCATTGACCATTTCATTGGTTTCTCTTCCTTCTCCCATCTAAGAAACAAGAAGGAGACTATAACTGCTGCTCAATAAGAAGATATCACAAAACAGTTTCTTTAAAAAAAAATGCCTGAAATGTTCAGTTGCAAAACTTGCACACTTGGTGTCCCCAAAGCCTAGATTGCTCAATAAAACTGTTCTCACACTCAGCTGGAGCAACAAGAGGCCAAAGGAATTAGAAGGTATCAATAGATTAGTACCCAATTGGTAGAAGTGAAGCAATGAAAAGTGAGAGGGGGAGAACCCATCTGTGAGAGTTTTACTGCACTTGGCACTACTGATCAGATCCTTTAGTTTGATCCAGGAAATGAAAACTGTAATCCAACAAGGATTTCTTCACTACTGACTACAGAGCATGTTCTTTGCCATCCCACAACTGGTAATGAGAGATAACTGGTAAATGTGTCATTCCCTGAATTGTTTTCACTTCGTTTAATATTTTTACTTCTTTGAAACAGTAAGAATCTCACTTTTTTAAAGTTGGGAGAGAGCAGAAGAAACAGAAGCTCAAACTGATTTGTATCAGCTGTCTTTTACACATTAATAAAAGTTCTGTAGCTGAATTTGTGCAGTAACGTATATTAAGCCAGTGAAGTAATATAGTCAGCAACATTGATTAAAAATACCTTGATTTGCCATTGAACTCTCAGTTTCTGCACATGAGCCACCCGTTCCCTACTACTATTTCAGTCTTCCCCAAGACAGTATCTGCTATATATATTGGGGTTCCAACTCCCATAGGCCCCAACTATTATTTCTAATCATGTTTAGAAAATCTGGAGACCATCAGTTTAAGGAATGCTGTCCTACCCCTTCCCCAAATTGCCAACATAATCAGAAAGCAACATGCAGAAATTGGGAAGAGGATAGCATGCATTTTCATTATTGTCCACCATTCTAAGGAACTTGGATTTTCAAAGATAGACAAGCTTAAAGGAAGGAAGGTGGAATGCAATCAGTCAAAAGTTACAATGTTAATTTTTTTTTCAAAGTCACAATTGCTGGACTTTGGAATTGGGTGGATTGGGTGCTAAAGGAGCCAGAAAAAAAACACTACAATCACTCAACATCACACTTCTATTTACCCCCAAACAAAGACAGAACCAAGGCTGTGGCCATCACTCGCTTTGTCGATCATGTTGCCCGTTGTGTTGCAATTGAGTTGCCTAGGAGGGGCCAGCTCTGACTGGTCACTTCTTGAGGTCTTCATCAGCCATTTCATTCCCCTAAATCATTTATACCGGAATCCTGAAAGCTTTAATCTTTCACAGTGGTAGTTTGGTTCCAGTTGGGATAAATAACATTTATTGAGGTTTAGGGATTTTCAGTTCTGTGCCACAAAAAAGCCATTGGTAGCAGCCCCAAAAGGATTACAATACTGCAATATGGGGATAATTATTAGCAAGTTAAAGCCTAGCACCGCTCAATGCTCTAGTAGATTATGAACACTCTGTGTCATTTGTATATTGGAAACAAGCAAATAATCATAATGGGAATAATTATTACAAACATTTTTGCTGCTTTAGCCAGGCCTGGGATAATACAGAAGCAGTGGAATCATTAGGCAGCAAGCTATACATTTGCCAGTTTAGCTACAATTGTTTGATTAGATTTTTGTAAAAGGTGGTTATCAACTTTCCTGTAACTTTCATCATGGTTTATTTTCTAGTTACAAAGATTACCAGTGTTTCACCTCACACAAGAATTGAATGCCCTCAATTCTTTCCTCCCAGCCTTTATATGTACAGTAAAATTATGGGTGTCTTAGTCTATCTGATCACCCTACTACTGGCTTAAACAAATTAGTTGCTTTTAAAACCCTGTATTAGTACAGGTAGTCCTCAACCTACGACCCTAATTGAGCCCAAAATGTAAAGTGAAAAATTTGTTAAGTGAGCTTTGACCTATTTTCCAACCTTTTTTTGCCACATTTGTTAAGTGAATCACAGTTAACTATTAAATTAATAACATGGTTTTAAGTAAATCTGGTTTCCGCATTGACTTTGCTTGTGAGAAGGCTGCAAAAGGAGATCACGTCTCTGGGACACTGCAACCATCGTAAATGTGATTAGTGGTCAGGCATCTGAATGAAAATCACGACTGTGGGGATGCTAGAATGGTCATAAGTGTGAAATATGGTCATAAGTCACTTTTTGTGTGTTGTTGTAATTTCCAACGGTCACTAAATGAACTGTTGTAAGTCAAGGACTACCTGTATTTCTATACTTTTGAGCCATTTGGGAGACCCTGCTTGGAATATTAATATTTATTTAAATATTGCATCTCTTTTCATCCCAATACCAACACCTACTGTTTTCAATCAGAAAACATACTGGTTCCAATACAGTTTGCAAATTATACTGGGTTGTATTACTTAAGTTTTAGAACTTATTTATTTATTTATTTATTTATTAATACATATATTGTATTAATTAAATATAAAACTTAAACTTGGCAACATAAGTGTTCTTTTCAAAAGCCTTGAAACTTTTTGAGGTTAAATACAAACACAAATGGTCGAATTTGAAAAGGCCAACTAGGCTCCCATCTGATTCAGTTGTGCTATCTTAGCTGTAAATTCTCTCTCCATATTTGTACGTCTCACAAAGTTCCATTAGAAATAATGGATACTCGTTTAGAGTACACATATATAGAATGATATAAAGTTATCACTTTTGCATGATTACACTCACACCCCATTGGGATAAACACTACTGAATGACATGTTTGTTCAGGATTGCATTGTAAACCATTTCGAAGCCTTTTACACCAAGCTTTTATCAAACATCTTTTCCCCAAAGCTTTCAAATTCATAAATAGAGCAACTTACTGGTTTGAAATAGAACTCTCAATTCTGAAACTCAGCAAGCCTCCAATATTGAATTTTATCTCTAAAATACTACATCTTTCTCTTAAAATATTTTATTACTTGTAGTCTATAATCCATTAATTGAACTAAACAAAAATATGGATAAATATGAATGCTTTTTAATATACGGTTATTTCC
This sequence comes from Imantodes cenchoa, assembly GCA_027560375.1. Lineage (NCBI taxonomy): Eukaryota > Metazoa > Chordata > Lepidosauria > Squamata > Dipsadidae > Imantodes > Imantodes cenchoa. The sequence goes on from JANHGD010007264.1 coordinate 5,588, forward strand.
CCATAATTATGTCTATTTCTCTGAATGTGAGAAAGAGAAAGTTTTCCTAATTTAATGAATTAGGAAAACTTAGCATGAATTTTCCTAGCATGGAAAATGGAACAAATGCTCCCTTGAGAATATGAGAATATTTAATTTACTTGCTTGCAGATTTTGAATAAATTTTGAATAAAATTTAGTGTCAATTAAATCAGAGCAGGCAATAAAAGCAGAGAATATTATAGAAACTGTCCCATTTAGATTCCTTAAAGTGGGAAAAGTTAAAATGTTTGTAAAAGAAAGAAAAGAAAATACTTTTTTCTTTTATCATAGTACTGTTAGCTTCTTAACCCTCTATCTACATCACAGGCAGTGAAATTGTAAGCAAAACTGGGTTGCATGCCTGTTAAATCAACAGCTGCGCCCCAGTTTGTAACAGTTCTGCCATTTAAATGATCGTCACTATAGGTCTTACTCTTGAGCTATAGTTGCTGACAAAGTAGCTTGATTGTCATACCCCAAGGCAGCGAAGAAATTGTCTTGGGGTAGATGAGGCTACTGCAGGAACGCCTTGAAGTCTTTGAGGCACTGAAAAAGCTTTCTAACTGCTTTCTGGTGACAAATACTTTTATGGTCTTTTTTTAAAAATTAAATGCTTTGAACCATAAACAAAATACCCGCCTCCCCAAACAAATAAACATGTAGGCAAACTATGCATAACAACAAAAAGGTGAAGGGTAAAGAATGGGGCTAAATAAACTTTTAATCGAAACATGCTCTGAGCATGCAAAGACAATACCAAGGGTGCTCAGGGTTAACAACAACAGTGAAACAGATGGGACATAGGCATGTTATGAATACACATTTTCATCACTGGAAGGTTAATCGCAAGTCAATTTAGTGATCAGCTTCTTCTTCAGGTTTGCAAATTCTGACTATAAGATGCAGTGGGAGGGGGGAGAGTGATATCCCTCCCTTGCTTTCAAAGTGCATGAATAAATACTGCATTGTCTTTTTCCTCCTGAGCCTCTGTCTTATTAGATGATGAATAATGAAGAGATTTGTGGTAATGAAAGGTAATCCATACATTCTTACAATCAACATAATTTTGAATGTACTTTTAAAAAAAACCAAATTATAACCCATGATCAATGGAGAGAACTGCAGCATCTCTCTCTGAGATTAAGATTAGATATACTTTGCATTAGTTTTCTATTGAATATATAGCCAATTATTTTGAAGCTAAACGCCTCTTAGACACTTGTGACTAGAATGCACTTCTAGTTACTGCATTCTTTAATGCACTTTGAGGGGCAGAGACCAAACAGTAAGTACAACAGAAGACCAAAATATTTTTTAAAAACCACCATCGAATTACATAAAAAATTAAGACACTTTATGCCGATATCCTGATAAGAGAAAAGAAGAGATGTGCATGATAATAAAACAAAAGTGTATTAAAGTATACATCCAAGCTTTCTTGCTTTTCACAAATTCTGCCAGATATTATTTTGATCCTTCCATATGACAAAAGAAAACCAGATTTACTAACTGTAGTTTGTTAAAGATAATCATTGGAAACTACTCTATAGTTATAAAGTTTCAAATGAAACGCTTCCTGAAATAAAGGTGACTGAAAGGGAATACATTATGACAATCTTTCTTAATGTTCCAACTATCATCTGTCTATAGAAACCACTTGTCTACTATGCCATAATCTGGTTTACAAAATGAAATATTTTAATACATTAATTGCACGTGATTTACTAAGTATTAACTATTTTTAGCTAATTTTGTTAACTGTTTTCAGCCCTGCCATTAAGGATAGTGAAACAAATACCTCTAAGAGAAGATTTAGAAGTCATCAAAAGAGAGCAAATTGAAAATCATTCATATTATTATTTTATTTCAATACAGTGGATGGAGAATAAAAGTAATTTTTTTCAGCCTCACATGCCAAAATAACGTGATTGGGTTTGGCTACTATATACTTTGAATTGAGAAGGAGGTTGCTCTATCACGGGCAGCAAAATGTTTTTGACTGGCTTTCAGTAAAATCAGTTGTGTTCACTAAGAAAATGAAACACAGTTTAAACAAAATAAATAGATGAATTAAAAAAATAGAATTACTTTGCATTTTCAGCATGTGTATGTAGTTTTCTGATGTTAATTTAAAGCAATAATTGGATTCCAGTGGGACGTTCTACTGAAGGTTTCAGAAAGAAGTCGATGGGACTACTATGGATAAGTCCAAGTTTCTGAAGTAGCATTATACAGCAATATAATAGTCATACTCTACATATACAGTATTCCATTGCTTCTTTTAAAAATAATTTAGGGACACTTGGAGAACCTAAAATTTTTGGTTGCTGTCTAAAAACATTGTCTCACACTTTCTAATGCTGGAGCCAGCTCCAAATTATTTTTTTCTTCCCCAATTTCACCATGGGGGGGGGGGGGGGGCACGTGTAAGTTCAATATTATACAATTTCATTTTCTACACATCTTACTTCTTCCCTCTATTCTTCATAATAGACTTCTTATATGTGACACTTTCTGTGTAGAGGAATATGGATTAAGAGCTAAAGTGTCAATCTTATTCTTGTCTCTTCTACCTTTCATAAGAATATGACCATGGATATAGCCAAGGCCTCCTTCGACTAAAAACAAATTGGGCATCAAGGATTTCATATGAACATATGAAAAAAAAAGTCATGTTCCTTCCCTTGGCCTAATTTACATGTCACAAGGAGAAATAAAAACCGAGTGCAGAAATATAAAGATATATGCAGCTAAACATTGAAAAAAAGATAATTTTAAATGTTAATTTTTTTATAGTTGCACAAAGCATCAATCTCGAAAGACCAATCACTATACTTGTTTTCTCAGATAAAGGTCCTGTTTTCACTGAGATTTATTCCTTCATAATGTGTGCTCATGATTTCAGCTTGAAAGATCTCTTGTGGTAAGACTTGATCTGAGTGATAAGGCATAAGCAGCTCTGATTTTTCTGGTAGTAGTAACTGATCTCTTTGAGTCAAAACCTTTGATTTAATCACTTCTGATATACCCTAGTGTAACATGATCAGCTACATTTTGAGAATGCATAAAAGTTAAGCCATAAACAAAGATAGGTTTAATCACATCCAATCCTGAGATGGTCAGAGAATGCAAACCAGATTTGTAAAACAGCTTTTAATCAAGGATTTCTAGCCAACAAATCCTAGCTGATGATGTTATCTAGTTTGGTATAAAACATGTACAAGAAAACCACCAAGCCCAGGGAAAACCAAGGACACCACAAATCCTAGCCTGTACAGATGCATATAAGTATGATCTCAGGTTTAGATGTCATAAAACCTTTTCTTCCTGGCCTCTATATTCAGCAGGTCATTCATACGATGCATTAAGCTGGATGTTTGGTCTGAAAATAAAATGTGAAAGTGGCCCGGCTTTTACATTGTAATTTGCATGCCCATTTTTCCTTGAATATAGGCCCATAATCAAGTAACGAGAGAGAAATCTTTTGTGTAATCTGACTGTAATAGGACCTAGATGCTAACAGAATTTAGGATCAAGTCTGACATTTCTATACCTCCAAGTTTAGGTCCATTTCTATATAAGGTAAACTGAAGCATTCACATCTCAAGGAAGTAATGTGAAATCAGAATCCATCCAGTTGTTAGATAATTAGTTACTGCTAATTTCAGAACAATCTGTTATTTAGCTTGTATTGTTGATTCATGATATCATTTGCTTGGAATGTCAATTGATATTAATCTCTAGAACACGGGTGTTAAACTCGCGGCATCATGTTGCTCATCCCGTGATGTTTCGCGATGTTTTTTCTCTTCACAGAGCTGGGGTGGGCATGGCCTGCATGTGACGCCAGTTTGACACCCCTGCTCTAGATAGTATACTCATAGCCAGGTACTTCTACCTTGTTTAATTCCCCCTCTTGTCTCCTCTGCAGTATGTACACTCATATCGTTTGGGGACAATGCTGTTGTTTTGCCAGTATTTTGCTCTCAAACCTGTTAGTGTAGCTAGAAGCATCATACCTGTCAGATTCTACTTCTTGTCTTCCATTTTGATGAGATTTCATTACATTTCAATTACTCACATAAAGAAGTGGCTTGAACTGCAAAAATTCTCAAGGCTATTAACAAAATGAAAATCTCACAATAAGAGATAATGAAACAAAAACAATGAAGCAATGCAACCAAATATCTGACAGCATCTAAAATATTAAATTCAAGGAATGAATGAAAATATATGTATGTATGTATATATTCAGTATATATGGTGGCTATTGGTTAAATAAAGCTTGGTAGCTTGAAGATGAGGGAGAGAGAGGCAGTGAGAGGAACTTGAAAGTAAATAAAACAAGGAGAAACAGAAGAAAAAGCAGCCAACAGTCTTTCGCAAACTGCTTTGCACCTCAGAGTCCAGATTGTGGTTGGTCACTAGTTGTCCATCTACTATTAAAGTTTTTGTACTTTTGGTAGGTTTGGGAACGGTAACTAACCCGGGGAGATTCCTGGTCTGGTGGCAAACCATTCTGGGCAACCTGTTCTCCTTTTGTGCCATCCCTGTAGAAAAGATAAAGAAAGCAAGAGTGAAAGGTAATACTAAAGGCAAGTTACTTTTAATTAACCAAGATATCTGCTTAAATCTCTCAAGAGCTCAAAACACTCTGGTTACCACTTTCTTAAATCTTTAGAAGGTGAACTTTTATTTTGAATTGTCTTTCATCTTGATCTTCCAGACAGGTTTTATTTTATTCCCCTTTTTACTTTTCTTTTTCATATACTGATTTGTGCAGTATATGGAAAGCAAACTATAATATTTTCAGAGAAGAATTTGCCTTCCCGAGAATAACCATTGTGAAGACCTGAATTGTCTTTTCCTGACTGGCTGAATGCATCACATGCAAACTTCCCATTTCAATGTCTTTCATACACATAGCTAGTTCTATCAAGTCTGAATTTCTAGCACCAAACACAGATACATCCAAAGGTTTTAACTTTCAATAGATGGATATTATTACTACGCTAATACAAGGTAATAGCTATTTACTGTTCCAATGACCTTCAAAAAGAGAATGAACTGCATCTATACTTAAATTCACCTTTAAAAAAATCTTGTTTCCCTTTTGGGTTTGTATGGCCTATACTGAAATTAAGCCAGCATACAAACACAAAAGAGAGTGTGCATGCTGTATCACATATGGCTTTTAATTCTTTTTGTAGCATTTAAAAATAATGTACTCATTGACCATAATTACTGAGAACTGATATAAGTTTACTTTTATTCAGATATGAGAAGTATATGAAAATTGTAGTGTAGATACTAAATTAGGATTTCACTGTGGAAAATAACCCCAAAGGGGAGTTCCCTATCCAGGGGGATTTTTTATCAGGTCCGCCTGATACGCCAATTGCGCCCCTACCTAAACCGGGATTCGCTGCGCACAGTCACTCACGCTTTCGTCACGTCCAGGCTGGACTATTGTAATCCTCTCTACATGGGGCTCCCCTTGGGGTGCACCCGGAGACTCCAGCTAGCCCAGAATACAGCCGCGCGGGCTGTAATGGGAGCGCCCTGGGGCTCCCACGTAACACCGCTCCTGCGCGAGCTGCACTGGCTGCCG
>JANHGD010007264.1:38823-53369 GCA_027560375.1 Imantodes cenchoa
AGGCCTCACTGAAGCCTCCAGATTTCCAGTAGGCCTGTTGGGCTGTTTTTTGCTCTCCCCAGGGTTCAGGAAAGCCTTCTGAAGCCTGGGGATGGCGAAAAATGGCCCATCAGGCCAACTGGAAGTTCAGAAACAAAAGCCCTACTACTTATCTTCAGATAGTTGCAATCAGGTTTCGCACACCTCGGCCTATTTCTTCTGCAGCCGGGAAGGCTTTCCTGAAGGCCTGTGTAGCCGATAACAGAGTTCTGGATCGATCCGGAGCTCTGTTATCATCTGCAGAGGCCTTTCCAGCCAATAACAAAGCTCTGTATTGCGTGCCATACGTTCGCCATCATTGTGCTAGAGCATCCAAATGTCAAATTTATTTGACTGCAACTTAATGTATTGTGTGAATCCAGTCAACTGTAATTTATTCATGATATTGTGCAATTGGCAAGCACATGGCTCTCCCAAATATTATTAATGAATGTACCTGTCATCAATGGAGTCCACTTTCTCTTGGATTTTGTCTGAGTTGATATTGCCATCACTAACCAGTCTTCTTCCCGTCTCTACGACTGCGTTGATCTTCTCCTCATTGGCATCCATTGTGGTCATGAAATCCTCCTGTTTTTTGATAGCAGCTTCTGCTCCTTCCAAAGTGGTGGGCATTTCAGTATGTGCCAAAACATATTCCTGTAATTAAAAAAAAGAGAGTAAGATATAACTTATTCTACAACTTATGGCTGTTTACTCTACAATGAACATTATCTAGGTTAACATAATACATTCAACCAAAGCAGTAGACTGATTTGCAATTCTCTAGTGCAAATGGCCTCTGTTGACCCAAACATAATCCCTGTGAATTTTTAAACATGTTTCCATATCTAAATAAACTGATTTCTAGATACTTGTTAATCTTGTTGAGCCAAAAACGAATCTTCACAAGGGTAGATCTGTTGGGCCATTTGCAAGACCATGCCACATATTTATAGTCACCTTCAATAGAAATAGATAAATATAGATCCCAACATCATGATTTGGAGGACTGTGAATGAGTGGCAAGCTCAACCAGATGACTTCCTAATTTCTCTTCAGCTGTGGCTTGAAGCATTCTTCCAATAGAGGATTATAAAGGTTTGGGAAAACCAGAAAGCCTTTTATTCAGGTACCCAACAAATGAGAAGAAGAAAAAAACAGGGCAAGATATGCAAGATGAACATGAGTTTGTCACTCCTTCTTGATCCATCAGGTATGTGTTACTTGACTACAGTCAATATATCAGCTTGGGTAGCTTCCTTATACAAAACGTTTTTCAAAACACTTTTTGTCATTCAGAAAATGATTTTTTGAGAATAAGGATCACTACCCCGTAGGCAAATATCTCAAAGTAATTTTCTTATTTTTTTCATGTGGCTGGCTAAAATTTTACTCAGTTTAGTCAGTTCGGTAGAAGTGGAAAAATGCTACCAAAGTGTCTCAGAAGTTATCCTCCAAAAAGATAGTCAGTTTAATATCACCATTTTGGCATTTTAAAGCAAGAATGGGCATTGTGTGATTCCCCCCCCCCCAAGATGTTGTTGAACTCCAGTTCAGCAAAGGGGGATGCTATTCATAACATTTGGAGAATCACAAGTTGCCTGAACCTACTTTCTGAGAATTAAAGCATCCTCGTCATGATAACTGCTCACCTGGTTGTTAAGAAATGCCTCTGCTTGCTTTGTGTCTCTAAGGAACAACTGGTAGGCATGGGACTGGGAAAGAAGATTCTGCCGATTTTCCCACATTTTGTGAAGCTCATTCCATCCAGTGTCCAAGGCCTGCAGACGCTGGTGTAAGAACATGTACTGAGCATCGGTCTGACCCTGGGTCACCATCTCACCAATATCTCTCATTTTCTGATAGTCTTCCTCATAATTATTGATTTCATTCTTAATGTTTTCATGCTGTGTAAGCAGCTTTTCTGCTTCCATCAATGTATTGGGCATGTCTTCTGAGGCAATGGCTGTTTGGGTCCGGGAAAGCCAGGACTGGAAATCATCTAAGTCACGCAAAAACTGCTGCAGTTTGCTTGCCTCTCCCAAGGACTCTTCACGGTTCTTCAGAGTTGTTTTCATTTCTTCCCAAACATCATTGATTTCAGCAAGCCTAGACAGAATGGCTCGAGCCTGGTCAGGATGCTCTGATTCTAACTTTTCAGCCTCTTTCTGGAGATCAGCGAGCTTGGCTTCAATAGCTACCAAGTCACGTTCCATTCCAGTTAGCTTCCTCTGAAGAGCTATAACTCCAGCCAAGTCATTGCCAAGCTCCTGGGTGGACTCAATAACTTTAGTCTTCTCCCTGATCCAAGATTTGGTTTCATTACATTCAAGATGATAGTTCTGGATACTGAGAGCTGAGATAAGAGCATCTTTCTTTATGTCCACCAGTTCCCTGAATTGGCTCCACCTAAAGCAAAGATGCAGAGAGGGGGGAAAAAAACAGTGAACTTCACATTTTCATCATTGCTTCTCTATTCCACGTTTCAAAATGTAATATGTTTTTTGCCTCGTTATTTGTAATTCTCAATATAATACTTTAACATTTAACAACTCTATTACTCTATTACATTCTAAAATACTCGAACATTCCAATCTGTAAGAAGCGGATGCAAATAACATCATTTGTTTAATTAATGTTCGCAAATAATTAGAAACTCTGAATAAAGAAAGTAGACAAACTTAACCAGGGTAGGGAGGGCAGTGTGGCTGACAAAAGTAAATGCCAATCACTTATTATTATTTTTCAGGAGCAAATGCATCTATTCTATTTTGAATGGACAACATGGACTATAAATAATAAATGATACAATATCTGTCTGGCCCTAAATAAAAGATGCATTTAAACCTAAAAAAATTAGACAAAATAAAGACCAGAGGCAAATACATTACCTTGTATTGAGCTTATCTTGCTGTGCCTTGATCTCTTTTTCATTTGGATGGCCGTTGTGTATCAGCTGCCTAGCTATCTGATTGACCACAGCAACACGTGATGCTTGATTATTCATTTCTGGTTCTAAACTTTCAAATCTAGAAAAGGGAAAAAGAAAAAAAAGACCCAACAAGCATTAATGATTAAGCCCACAGCTCAGTGAACATGGAACTGAAAAAAGCTACAAGGCCTCTGACCTGTGCTGTATCACTTCCAGATCTTCCAGTTTCTCAGGTATCTCCATGTTATTCAGCCACTGTTCCTTCTCATCAATCCAAAGTTCACAAGCATCTGCTTCACTGAACATCTTATACAAAGCCAAAGTGTCTTGCAATGCCTGCTTACGAAGCCGGGTGAGTTCTGCCACCTCTTTGTACCTTTCCTCTATTCCAGACAATCTGCTCTGTACATCTATGGACTCTGCATACTCCTGTGGCAAGGCTTTAGCTTGTTCGTGCAGAGAATCAATTGTTGACCTGTAGCTCGCAATCTCTTCAGCCACATCTTTGTGTTTCTTAACCAAGGATTGAGTTGAATATTCATCATGGCCGACATCATTGCTTGAGACAATTTTGAGGATATCCAACATCCATGTGTCAATGTCATCAGCATCAGCCTGGAACTGGTGAAGTAGGGAAGCTTCTTCCAGTCGTTTCTTCCGTATGGAAGAGAGCTGCTCCAAATTAGCCCACTGATTCTGGATATCTGAAATCCTCTCTCTGATCTTCTCAGACCCAAAGTGATTCTCAGCTATCATATCTTCCCCTTCTTTGACTGCTTGTTGGAAGTGACCACTCCGACCACTCATCTCATCTTCAAATGCCTTGTGTTTGCTAAGAAGCCGGACAATGCTGGTTAAGTCTTTTCCATAATCATCTGATGACAAGATCTGTTCCTTTTCTCTTATCCATCCCTCCTCTTCAGCCATTTCCCAGAAGAATTTCCAAAGACGTCGTGACTCTTCCAAGCGAGCACGACGTAGGGCTGATAGCTGACATAACTCTTGGTAACAGAATTCCATGTGAGCCACACGGTCTCGAATAACTTGTGGGTCGCAGGGTTTGTAACCTTTCCACAGGCAGAAAAAGGACATGGAAAAATTAATCGCAAGAGAATATTACATTACTTACACCAACAGACATAGAGAATGCTAGTTTCTTAAAATCTGGTCATAGATTTTTCAGCCTAAATGATTTCAATTTAATACATGCAAACTTCAGAGACATCTCCTAACACAAGTAAAAGCAACACGCTTCAGACATCACTCTTCATTCCTCCACCACCACTTTCCAAGATGCAAAGAGACAGCCTAAGTTCTATGCATCCAAAATCTTTGCAATACAAGGAGCAAAATAATCTGTTCTTCTAAAAGGTCCTTTAAAATTTCCTTCTGTGATGTGATGAAATAACATCAGCAAACTGTAGGAAATTCTGAAGAAACACCATGTAGAGTACATAATTATCCTCAACAGATTTTTCTTGTATAAACCCATCACATCATGTGGCCAGATTTGGCTGGCTTTTTGTTTTTATTACATCTGAAATAATGACTACATTAAGCCAGAAAGAAGGAATGGAAAGGAAAATTTGTGAAAAATGCTGGAACCAAGGCTGGGTCACCGTAATTATTAAATCTTTTTTAACACATACTTTACTGGCCAAGAAATTAAATATATACTGCTATACAACCAGTGGTGCCAACTTTGATCAAATACATATGGTTTCATGACTGTACACTTCTTATCTACATGTGTTGTTTCTGCAAATGAACATCTTATTTAAATATTGAAGCTCAGTTATAAGATGGAATAGGCATGTCCAGAGAATCTGGGTGTGTATAATTTCTCTTCCACATGACAGTTAACTTGTATGTACTCACTGGTCCAATTTATGTGGCTGCCCAACTCACAAAAAGTGACTTTGGGTGGTTACAATAAACTAATAATTAGTATCTTCTATCTAACGTACCTAACGTACATGGGGTGACAACTGGCATCTATCAGTAGGTCAAGTACACATCTAACAGTGAACCCAAGTATCTTACCTTCCCCGTCTGTAGCAAATTTTTGGGCAGATGCATTGACCCCTCTCACTCGCTCAGCCTGTATGGCAATGTCAGCTTCCACAAGAGCATGTTTCTGCAACAGGTCTTCTACCCCCAAGAGATGTTTGCCATAATCTTGAGACACTAGCAACACCTGTTTGTATATAATCAATTGGAGAAAGCATAAATTCCTAATTGTTTATTTTTTTTAAAAAATGAATAATATTTTTCTGACTAGTGTTTCATAAACATCCCTTCTTAGATGTTTTGCACTTGCCCAGCATGTTCCATAAAATACAAATACTTTTGCAAATGCAGAACCCAGCACTTGTTCCTCACCTGTCTGATTTTATACACTAACTCAGGGGTCTGCAGCCTTAAACACACAAAGAGCCATTTGGACCCATTTCCCACCGGGAGCCACAAAACCTGGGTGAACATGGCCAACTTGATGTCACTCACCCAGTCACATTACACCCCTCCAGCCACACCTATCTAGCCAGTCATTAGGATAGACAACTGGTTGTTAAAAAACACCAGGAGCCACAAAACCCTTTGACACCCCCCCTCTCTCCCTCCCTCTCTCTGTATCTCTCTGTCTCTCTCTCTCCACCTCTCTCTCCAACCTCTCTGTATCTTTGTGTGAGTATCTCTCTCTCCCACTCTCTCCCTCTCATCCCCCCCGCCCCAGCCATTGCCCTTACCTTCTCAGGCTAGGCAAGGAGTGACTGGGAGGGGAGGGCGATGGGCAAGGCCAGTCGGTGATGGGATCACCTGACAGAGAACCACAGCAGAGGGCCCAAAGAGCCGCATGCGGCTCCAGAACCGCAGGTTGCAGAACCCTGCACTAAGTCATGCTTTACAATTGACTAAGTGTCTACTTTGTACTATTATGTAAAAGGAAAGTGGGTAAAAGTTCTTAACACAATGGACAATACATCACTTTAAAAAAATAATACCTCAGCAGGTACTTACAGCAGCTTGGTTCTCAAAAGATCCACAAAAGAGCCACAATTTGATATACAGCTAGTCCTTGACTTACAACCATTTTTAATGACCATTCATAGTGATGAAAATGCTAAAAAAAATGACTTATGACCAGATTATAAAATAGGATATCAATTACTTAACAATTTCATTGCTTAGCAGTAAGAGTTCCAATCTCAGTTGAGTTCATAAATCAAGGATTAGCTTTAGGCCCAAAGATTTAATCCAAATCTATTCTACTTTTTCAGAATATATTCTAGCCTCCTTGTTAACTCAGAATTGAAATAAATCCTAATGGGAACAGTTATAACCATAGAATCTGCATATCCTTTGTGTATATCTTTATCTCATTGGAAAATGTGAGCAGCTGCCTAATAAATGTATAATGAAATGTTGCTTATTTTTCTGAATACATTTGGCATACAGTTCTGCCATTTACCTTCATCTCATCCATCCAATCCATAATATAGAGCATTTCTTGGAAGATCTTTTGCAGACCAAGGTTCATCTCTAGTCGTTGCCTGCGTGCCCTTAGTAACTCCAGGAGGTATTCCCATAGGCGAATCACATTATCCTTCCTTGCAGTGATGCGTTTAATATCATGATAGTTCTCTGCTTCAAGTTCCCTGGCAACAGCAACGACTGCCTGGACTCTTTCTTCGTAGGCTGCAATATCTGTCTCAATAGCTTCATGTTTCTTTGTTGCAGCCTCTACAGCTGGAAGATCAAATCCAAAGTTGTCCTACAATAGGACGCATTAAGTAGATTAGTACAATGATATTGAGATTGTTTACCATAAAGCCTCTTATTACACTTCTACAGTTGTCATAGGTCTACCACTGGCTTAGGATCAAGTGGCCTTGAGAGGCAGAACCTAACCAGCAACTTGTTTAAAAGATTTGGTTGACCTGTGATGTTTCTCCGATCTTGCTCCTCCAATTCTCCAATTGTGGCTTATTCAATTGGGAATAATTGGTGTGCAAACATGGCTTAGCTATAGTATGAACCCAGTCAGTGCTGTGCCTGTATTCTTGATAGGCCAATTGACTAATCAATAAAGTTATACCACTATGTTATACTATATTTTGCATTTGAAAAATGCAAATACGCATATCCTGATCATATGGAATGGCGGCCTTGCACTCCTTTTGACTAGTAAACTTTAGTCCAGTTTCTTACTTAGTCATAATTCCCTGCCCTTTACTACAAGGCTATTAACATTTTTGATATGATGATGTCACCATAGGATTGTCTCTCTAAATGGTCTGTGATGAAGTGTTAGAATTCAGTAAGGATTGCCATTTCTGGTAGAATCTTGTATCAACATCATTTTAGAAATTTTTTTAAAAATGGAGTTTGCAGTAAACCTGAACATGACTTAATTTTCTGTAGACTACTAGTACAAGGAAGTAGTACAAGGAAGTTGTTCATAAGCGTTTCTGTGTAGTTTTATTCAGAATCCTGAAGGAAATGCAGAGAAACATGTCCATCCCCCTTATGCAGGTGGGAATTATCCCGGGGTTAGAGAGTGTGGCTTTATTTGCCTAAATTCTTTAAAAGTGTCACCTGAGAAACCAGTCGTTGATTTTCACTTAGCCAAGTCTCCCGCATAGCTGCCTTACGGTCGAATCTGCGAGCAAGTTGTTCCAGTTTCTCCTGTCGGATGAGCTCATTACGCAATGCCAGTTCTCTTTCATGTTCAGCTTTTTCCAGTCTTTCCCAGGCCTGAGTAAATAATTAAAAAATGTGCAGTTTACACAAAGAAAAAAACTTGGAAATGTAAATATTTATTTCAGCATTGAATCAATATTACATAATAATTTAATAAGACAGTTTTGGATTGCTGCTATTATTTAGGAAACCTAAGAGGCAAAGCCCTTCATGAGTAACATTAAGGGCTGATCAAAGCATTAAAAGTATCAGATGTAGTATTTATGCTCCTATAAAATAGAATAAAATCTTATTATTTTACCTGGGAGTTTTCCTCTTTATGGTTCATTTGCAGGGTTCTAGATTCTGCATAACAATAGTCAGATGCTGAATGACAAAACCTTACAGCTGACTCAGAAAAGATAGGTTTCACTTTATAAAAGGAAACCTTTCAAGGACTCATGGCTACAGTGAAAAATCTGAAAAACTGCTAAGGGAGAAAACATTGGATAGGATTTCCTTTAGTCAGGATGCTATTCTTATCTTAGCAACATATGTACTTTCCCAAGAAATGGAGAATTGTATCCTGAAAACTTTGCAAACAGAGTTACAGCAGCAAAAGCCATCATAGCAATATTGCAATAAAGCAAACTGATCCAGCAGGGAAAAACAGGACATCACATCACAAGTTCCCTGTGCAGTTAATGCTCAACACCCTTTAATCCAAAATGTTTGGTCAGATGCCTGTTTGAAGGAAAGGCCATATAATATATTGCATGTTTTAACAGAATGCAAACAAGGGAGCCAATCCGTTTATCGGATCTTCCTTATAAAAAAATAAACAATTCTCAATTTCTAATCAGCCATCTTGTATTCAATCTTCAGATGTCCTGCTGTTTGGCACCTAAGGATATTTAAGAACTTACAAGCAATTTCACACATGAGGAATTTACTGCTGCAATTATGCATGAAAGCAACAGCTGCCCTGAGAATTCCAGCCAGGATGAAAAGGAAATTATAATGTGTTATCCTTCTAAAAGTACATTATCTCTACTAGATCTTGTCAAACTAGTTGCTGTTCATCTGGTTGAACCAGTAAAGTGCTTAATTGTCTTCCTTTCTAGCATCTTTGTTGCAGGGCAATAAGTTTCAGTAGTTTCATTATATACTTTTCTCCCTTTGAACATCCTCTCTCTTGTTCCTACTTGAATGGGGAGTTTGCCTGGGCAAGAGAAGTCGTGTAGCAGCATATTCTTCCTATTCATCCCAAAACTCTTTTTCCATAACAGCCTTCCTGAAAAGTATTCTCCACAGCAGGCGATTAAGTGCAAGCCTATTTTCATTTTTAGATTATAAATGGCTTCATTTTAGTAAAGCTAAACATGCATGGACTCAAGGAAACCAAATGATAATTTTAAAATAATGCATATTCAATGTCCTGCTCTTTATAGCAATACCAATAGCAATAGCACTTAGACTTATATACTGCTTTACAGTGCTTTTCAGCCCTCTCTAAGCGGTTACAGAGTCAACATATTGCCCCCAACAATCTGGGTCCTTTACCTACCTCAACCTTGTGGAAGACAGAGTACACAATAATATCCAGAAGCAAGACAAGGACAAGTCACAGAAACACTTAATAGTGCACAAAAATTGACTTGTATTTTGTGGTTAGGTTCTTGCATTCTTCATAAAAATCTAAGTCAGAAATATACTCCCTAGTGGCCTGTGTGTACACAGACATCTTCTAGGGCAGCATTTTGCAACTTCAGCTGCTTTAAGATGTATGGACTTCAACTCCTAGAATTTCCCAGATCGCATGGGGAATTCTGGGAGTTGAAGTCCACATATCTTAAAGCTGCTCAGGTTGAAAAATACTGTTCTAGGGATTACCTTCTTTCTTCCATATTAAGTAAAAAGACTGGGAAACTCAGTGGGAAGGGATGTATTGAAGAAGCAGAGATGAATTAGGACAGCTAATCCTGATAGTGGTTGCTAGAAAAGTCACTTTGAAAAGAAGAGTCCAGGGTTGGGCTATCTCCTTATATTGATTAAAAATAAATGTGGAATGAGAACCGAGAGTTTCATTATACCACTCCTCTATTTTTGGTTTTATTCGCCTACCACTATGTCTGGCTCCATTTTGTCTCAGGAAAAAAAAATCCTTTCAGCATATACTTACGCTTGGCTTTGCATTATTAAAAAAAAAAGACTGCCTTTGCAATTGGGCACTTTATTTCTTATTCCTCTTCTAGGTAGCTACCAGGATATACATATACATACATATATATGCCAACCTGGTACACTGTGAATGTAGTGAACTAATTCTTATCATAATTTTTTAAAAATTTATTTTAGATTTTTAAAAAATTGATTTGATTTATTCATATCCCACCTTTATTATTTTTCTAAATAATTCAAGCCAGCAAACTTATTAATACTCCTCCTATTTTCCCCCAAAACAACAAAAACCATGAAGATGAATTGGGCTGAGAGAGTGACTGACCTTCAGTCACCCACAGCTGGCTTTCATTCAAAAGTAACACTAGAACTCACAACCTCACCGTTTCTAGCCTGGTGCTCAAGACCAAACCGGCTTAATTAATTATTAATTAATAGACAAGAATTAAATAGACCACGCTATCTAAGGGTTTTTGATAGTTTTAAGTCTAAACCATTTCGAAGTCATAGTGCTGTTGCATTATACACTAGAAATCCTATCCAGGACTATTGTTCAGTCTTCAAAATCCTGATCATCCCACAGTTCAGCCAGTAGCATTGGGAGAACAAATCAATTAGAAATTTATATAGGTATTTACCTTGTTGATATCTGAGATGAGTTTTCCTTCTCTGGGCATATACACTTTTTGATTGTTAGCCCTCATTTTACTCTGGATGGTGAAAAGCAGTACTTCCAGATTTCCCTTTTCTGTGAATCTGAAAAGAAAGTAGTGTGGGTAAAATCCAGAGGCAAATATTAACTCTGCAAAGAAACAATAGGATGTTTCCATCTACTGTATACTTATATGGGTGCTTCAGATGAACAGAGTTATTGTAGCCATATTAATCTATGCAGGCAAAATAAATAAACAAGGAATCTGTCAACAAGGCACATGATGCATATAACTACTAACTACTAGCTAGTTCAAATGACACTTCACCCATTTAGCTACCTGTTCTTGAAAGAAGCAAACCAAATTCTTTTTATATTTACTTGCAACACCGCAATTTTTAATATTTTTTATCTTGGTTTGTACAGAATCAGGTACTTTAAGCACTTCAAAAGTGCATAATAGTTTGTTGATGGCTACAGAAAATGTTCAGCACCAAGAGAAATATATTGCCAAGATGATTTACTGCTACTGTATGAATTGTTTTGGATTAGACATAATAATACATTTTTATGTTCCTTCCTAAAATTGGCAGCCACTTTTGGTGGTACATCTGTTTGTAGCCTGTGTTGCTTATACATTACAATAAAGGTAAACACTCTTATTTCTAAGATAAAATCATGCATGCTCATGGCTCAGACCACTTACAGCCCTGGGATCTTATCTGCAGTTATACCAAGTGGCTAGAGAAGGACTCTTACACTTAGCTAACCATGAAATGAGCAAAATACTTAGTTTAATGTAATTCTTCCCAAAAGAAAACAAAAAAAAAAGACAGTGGTACAGTGGTTAAGGCATGGATTAGAAACAGAGAGACTTAGTTCACCCTTAGCTATAGAAACTGACTGGGTGACTTTGGCCCAAGTCACTCTCTCTCAGCCCAATCCCACTTATGGGGTTGCTGCTGTGAGAAAAATAGGAGTAAGTATATCACCTTGAGTTCCTGGATGAATGGTATAAATCTAGCATTTCCCCAGGAAAACATTACTAGATTCTAATTGTCTAAGATTAACACATGCAAATTGCCAGATGATTCCTGTTGCTTATTACACTGAGATTAATTCTTCTCTCCCAACCTAAAAGATAATGATATGGTGAATAAATCATACTTGGGCGGTTTTTCCACTGTGCGGTAGGTATTGAATGCTTGTAGCTGTTGCTGCACACCAATCAGTGAGTTAGCAAACTTGCGATTGTTCAGAATGATAATGGTTTGTTCAATCCACTCAAGGAGATCAGAGGCAAGAGACTCATATTTCTCAATCATCTTCTCTGTTTCAATTGCATTGTCAAGCACCTGTAACAAGCAGTTCAAGGCAAAGAGATAAGGGTCAGACTTCTTCAGATACAAATCGTGGCAATGTGAAGATGGTGTTCATGTCTACGAGTTTGTATGTTCACGCAATGTATTTCACGGCAACCCAAAACAAGTGGGCAAATAAAATTTAAAAATTGGGACTGCTGAGATAATGGATTGAAAAAATGCACATGCCCAAATAAAATGTTAGCATTCCTAAGAGTATTGAAAAGGGAATAACAAAATAGCGAATTAATTCACCCTTAATAGTTCATGCCAAATCCACATTGAGATACAAAAAGTGTTACTGCAGCAGCATTAAAATTTGCGTATGATGAAACTGAGTAAAGTCTTCAAGAAAAACAGATAAGCGTGCTACATTCCATATTTAAACCCTTAAGCTGGCTACCTTTCCAATTCGCTTTCCTTCAACAGCTAAGGCTTTCATCTTAGAAAAATAGTGGTAATATGTCACCACATAGGTGATAATAGACTTTTCATCTGGATGGTCAACACTGATATCTGAAAAGCAAACAAGAATCATTTTAATGCAGAGCTGGATAATCATAGAATCGTGCTGAAGATTCACTGAAGCAAGGATCAGTAATTCAATCAGACAAGTAAGTCAATACAGTGTTTCATACAACCCATTTTCATACTGCAATGTCACAAGGTTTAGAATTGATCATATACTGATAGTCCAGCCTTTGCTCCCATGGTTTTCTCACTCATATTTTATATTCACAAGTATATAAGGTTGACGAGACAAAAAAAGTGAGAAGATTCATGACTTGGAATAAGAATACCACACTTCTCAATTCAGACTCTAATACTTAAGCACCATTAAATGTGCTTTCCTGCCTTTCTCCAGAGTATTAATTGCAGAAGATAAAGGTAGGAAACACTATTTACTGTGTTATCATAAAACAAAATGTATTTTTACAGGTATGATGGGCAGAGAGTTTGAGCTAAACTTAAACCGCTGACTTTGGCAGGTGTAACGAGTTTGGTACAATGTTGTATTTTAGCTTTCATTAGAGTACTAGAGTTGAGAATTTAAAATTATATCCAGACTGATTCCCTGGTTTGATATTTACTTGGACTCTATGATTTGCCTGAAAAAGCAGTTGATCATCTTACACACAGATAACAGAATAAAAGGCAGAGACTTCCATCAGGATGTAGGTAATCCTCAACTCACAACCTTTCAGCTAACAGTCAAAATTATAACATCTTGGAAAAAGTGACCCATGATCTGTACTCACACTATCATACCATTTCTGATCTCACATGATCTCAATTCAGGTGCTTGCCAACGAGGTTGCATTTAGGACTGGTTGCAATGTCCTATAGTCATGGGATCACTATTTGCTTCTTTCCAGCAAAAATATAATACTAGGGAAGCTGGATTTGCTTTTAACAATCACATAATTACTTTAATGACTATCGTGATTCACTTAACGACTACCATAAAAATTGTTATATAATCAGATTCGATTCAACATATAATCGCAATGATTTACAGTGAAAATTCTGGTCCCAGTTGTGGTTATAAGTTGAGGGTTATAAGGCAATCTGTGTAACTCAATATAACAGAAAAATGGATTTGTTATCTGCCTCTAAAAATTATATTACCCTCCAATGAGCGCACCCTCCAAGTTTTGTCACATTTTGTTTAACGCATTGGTTTAAAGATTAAAGAATTTGGAAAGGAGGTACAAATGAGGCAGTGGATACAGGAAAACTAACAGAAGAAGGTAAATTTGGTGTTACTATCAAGAGTTCTTACCTTCAGGATCCAGGAGTTTAGTAAGGCCAAGGTGTTGTTCTGCCAGGTTAAAAGCATTCTGCAGATTGTAGTGTGCATTTGATTTCTTCAGCTTATCAAAATCAATTAAATCAGGCCTAAGAATGTAAAATATATTTACCTAAATTTGTCCTGTATTATGCAGGAATATTAGCAAAGGATTCAGACAGATAAAGAATCAAAGTCAGTAATAAATGAGACACGGAAGACACTTTTAAACAGAGGCAGACTCATCTATATCACCTCTGTGGCAGAGAATGTACCCCATACTAATCAAGGAGAATAATTCCACAAATGGAGAAAGTGGGGGATATGATACTGTGACATGAGAGAAAAATGACTTCTGAAAGATAAAATGCATGCATGTACGGGCTGGACCATGCAACTGAAGGAAACGTGCAAGAATGAAGTCTAAGATCAATCATTTTCCTCTGAACTGTCTAGGGAGCAGACAGCAAAAGGGTTTTATATATGCAAGTTCCCAGCCAAATTACTGACTGCAGACTTTTAGCGTTATTTCAATCAAATTTGGTTTTTATTTTAAAACAATTACATTATTATACAGGCCAAAACTGAACATAGCAAATAAGATATGATGATGTACAGACTGCTATTACATGAGAATCAAAAGCACCAAAAAGGGCACCCCTCCAACATGCGGTAGATCCTTGAGATGGGCTCTGACTCATCATAAGGGAATCGATCAATTTCTATTACAGTTAATATTTTCGGAACGTGTTTCTTTTTGTTGTGATGCTACTTGATAAAAACCAATATTCAAAGAATTTTTAAATTTATTTCTTACTAGCTATACCCGGCCACGCGTTGCTGTGGCCCTTGAATCCAGATTCAGCAACTGATTAGCACAAGAAAATTAGCACCCAAGTTTTCACCCTCTTTTTGGGTGTAAAAGGTGCG
>JANHGD010007264.1:137661-150503 GCA_027560375.1 Imantodes cenchoa
AGCACTCTCTAAGCGGTTTACACCATTAAGCAATGTATATATTTATATTGCCCCCAACAATCTGAGTCCTCATTTTATCTACTTCAGAAGGATGGAAGGCTGAGTCAACCCTGACCCAGTGAGATTTGAACAGCTGAACTACTGATCACAGTCAGCTAAAGCAGCCTGTAGTACTGCACTCTAACTACTGCGCCATCTCGGCTTTTAAGCTTCCTTCTTGACTTTTATTTTTTTCTCTTTGCTTGTCTATTTTTCATTCTTGTTTTTTTAAAAATAAAGAAGCCAGTAGAGAGAATGCTATGTACCAAGTGACACAATTGCGTGGGGGTGGTTGATTAATAGCAATATTTAACCACATTGAGCAATGTTTATGTTCTTCAGTTTCAGATGAATTCAAGTCACAGATTACTAATTTCTCATTAAAAACAATTAGAATAAAGGTCTTTTCAACCTTAACTTACACACTTTATAGATTTTTCTGTTTGAATGTAATGTTGGGTTCTATTGCCAATGAATAAGGACACTTCAGTATTTTTTAACTGATGGAATATCTAAAATATTGAGTAAGTCTCAAACACTCACATAAATAGTTCCTTAATGGTCATGCCAAACGTTTAAATCTGTCATTTACTGCTTTAACAGTAGTAATTGTGACTGGGTTACAATTGGATTAATGGAGAGAGATGGTTGGAAGGCATTGGAAGGCATATCTATTTATATACTCTTTGACTTCCCAAAGAACATATGATCTTTTTCAACCTTTTTGAAGTGTAGAGAGCTATTAAAAGAAGAATGTAGAATTAACAAACCTGGGGGAATGAATACAGAGCTCCGGTTTTTATTTTCTTCCATTCCTTGATGGCATCAGTTTTTCCGAACAACTGCTACTGACTACTACCTCTGAAACATTTAGCTTAAAAGAGTGAAAGGTTTATACACCTTTCCCCAATCACCATTTTTAGAAAGATGTAATAGAAATCAGATGGAAAGGGACAGGAAAAAATAGAATAGAGAGAAATAGAAGAAAAGTCTAAATTAAAGAAAGATAAAGAAGGGGGAGAGGAACTGGAAAGTAAGAGTTCAAATATACTCTAATGATCCAGAGAAAGCACAATTTGAGTTACAAACGGGGACTACTTGTACTTAAAAAAAAACTCACAGTGGCTACACACTCATCATTAGTGATTTTCAGCTAATTATAGTTCTAGCCACCTAATCTCTCTCAGGATACATACTGGAAGCATTCTTTCTCTTCTAAACCACATAGGGTCAACAGATTCTACTCAAAGCAGATGATCCCATAGGTAATAACAAACCAAGCCATAAAGGATTATATTGGTAATCACCAGAACCTTGAACTGGGCACAGAAATCCATTGGCAACTTCTACACTTGGTCCCAGAAAGGGCATACCTGTTGGATTTGTCCAACAGGTAGACATCACTAATTAGTAGATACCAACAGATGGATATCAATGTTTAGTGATAGATATGAGTTTCAATGCAGCCAGACACTGGTCTGGTCATGACACGAGATATTAACTTCAGATCAGATATTGTTTCCAAATGAAAACCACATCCAGTGGTTACTTGGGAGAAACCTATGGTTGTCACAGTAGCCATATGAACTCCCAAGCTCTCCTGGTCTCCACCTCCAAGATATAGAAATTAAAATATTCCAGCTCACAAATTACTATACCAACTGGCTCTTTTCCAGTTATGGAATTGGTGCCACACGTCTGGAAAGCATTAAGTTTGGGGAGGCTTGGCTAAATAGTCTGGATTTTCACTCCATTATAGTCATTTACTGAAACTATTTGTCACAAAATATTTGTATAACTGCATTGCTTCCTTTCTGCACTGGATTTCATGGCTTGAAATCACAAATATTCCAGCTTTTTAGCAGAGCAGTAACTCATTGCTGTCCTTCAAATTTTTTTTTTGAACATTTCAAATATAATATTATATTTCATATACAGTACAATGTAAAGTGTAAGGCCAGGCTTTGCAAATAAAGCTGCTGAAGTCTTCACAATGAATGCCATAGGCCCCTCCATTCGTAAACCCTGTTTTATTTAAGACTTAAAGTAGAAGCAGCTGCACGAAGCAATGCAGAAAAAAATTGTTGGCTAGTTGGAAGAAGTACAAGTCCAGGTCAAGTGTTGGCACCAGACCACCTGGAGAGACAGAACTGAGTCCTCTAGCAATGAGTGCCAACATATGTCATATTAAGCTAGTATTTAAACCTTTGTTGAATAAGCCAGAGAATCTACTTTGCATATAACATCATGCCACAGTTGCTAGGACACATTTCATGCTAAATTAAAAACAATCAAATGATTTATCACCATGCATCAACCCATCCACTGAACCTATTGCTGAACAAATGGGAGTATCCCCCTTAAGGATCATGTTACAGATATAACATCCCCAAATCTCTTGGAGTAAATGGGGGAAAGCATTTGTCCCTTTTTCCTAGAAAAATATAGATTAAGAGGAGGGAGGGCACTTCTTCTTAGCATCCTTTATTGACATAAGGTCAATTTGTTCTTTTATAATGTATATTGCATATAACTTATTTTATTCCTAAAATAATGTTGGCAATATCAACTTGAAATATGAAATTTACTGAGATAATAATTAAACTAAGTTACTTTTGTTGCTGTTATTGCAAATGGACTTGAAGCTGCTGAGGTTTAAGCACAGATGTTTCTCTTTGTTTTTCCTATGTTTGGGAGGCTTCTTTGTATCAACCATTTCCATTTCTTTTGATTCTTTTTTAATATTTTCATCTTTATGAACTTGTAAAAACTGATTGTTGCTCTGCCCTTTTTGATATCGGTATGTGAATTTCTTGGTATAAATCAATTTCTTATGTATTTTTACAATTCTGCGTATCATTTAAAAATACCTTATTTTTCAGACTATAAGACACACTGGAATATAAGATGCACCAAGATTTCGAAAAGGTAAATAGGAAAAAATGAAAACAGGGCGCGCAGAGGGTTTCGGAGCCCTGCAGAGTGCTCCTGGGGCTGGGAATGGCAAAAATGCGATGCGTAGGGTGTTTGGGTGGCGAAAAATGACTCCTAAACCCCCCACGGATCATGTTTTTGTCCTTCCCAGCCCCCAGAAGCAGTCTGCAGGCCTCCCAAACCCGCTGCACGCCCCGTTTTTGTGAAAAACGGGCCTGTTTTTGATGAAAATGGGATGCGCGGGGCAGGGTTTCAGGAAGCCAAAAATGGCTGTATTTGGTGTATAAGACGCACCAACATTTCCACCCTCTTTTGAGAGGGGGAAGTGTATTTTATACTCTGAAAAATACAGTAATATGTTTCAAAATCTGTCTTTTCTTTTACTTTTCTAGGAAACAAACAAACAAATGTATGAGTGAGGGGTTATTATTATTTTTTCATTCTTTTCTAGGACCTTTTCCTTCAGATCATGCAATATAATTCCCTAGGCTCTTCTTGACAATAAATTACTCATGCAGTGCTGATCCACAGTTAACCATTGTTATCATCAGTGATGATAAGCAACCAAAACTATGGGTAACCTGTTAAATGTCAAATACGTTATTGACTGAACTTGAGCAAAAATGTTATGTTAGTAAACAATGCTATATAGTAAAAGATGAATGGATGAAATTACAATTACAACAAAACAGCAGTAGAAATAATAGTTATGTTGCAGTTAATTGATATTCTGAAAAGAAAAAGTGAACACAGCTAGGTAGTTTAATTTGGCAGCTCGCTGTATATTGCTCAGTAATGGAGAATAATAGTCTTTATTAGTGTTAGGTGGGTAGACAGACCAGCTTGATCTCCGACTCCACCCAAATGAATTACAATCTGGCTAAATACTTGGGTTCCTAACCCATTTGAAAGTACTGTCACCAAATTTTAATTTTATCTGGAGAAAAATGGCTTCTCTTCTAGAACACACAAAAATAAAACAGAAATAAATCAAACAGATTACCAGATCATAGCGGCAAAAATCCAGATGACCTCCAGATGGTAGCAAAAAGATACAATTCTTTGCAATCAAGTGTCATGCATGTGGTCATGGTTTAATCTGCTGTTTTAAAATTAAATTTATATATGTCTATGTGCTTTTGTGTGTGTGAATGTGTTTTCTCTTTCCTCCATCTTTAGCTTTTGTTATATTTCATAAGCAAATTTTTTTTTAATGTAGTGGTCCAAACTTCCACAGCCCAGATGTGAAAGGCCTTACAGACTTTCTGAAAGTATCTGGCCAACTCTGACAGACGCAAATACTTGTCTTAAAGAAGAAACCACGTGTGCTAAGTATACACAGACGTTATAGAGAAACTGTAAAAGACATACATGTTTCCTTTTCCAGATATCTTTATAAATTCCATGCACTCTCCAGATTACAAAGAGTTGAATGTAGTTCCGGTATGTTTTGCTTGGATTTCTGTCTGGGCACCATGCCACAATAATGTTTTGAAAATGAAATTCTGTTCTGCATCAGAAAAGCCTTGGACTGGAGTAATAAGGAGAGCTGTGAAAATCAAATCTCTGTTGTACATCAGAAAAACTCTGCTTTGCACAAATGACCCTCTTTTGGAAATATAGTCTATCAACATCTCTCTACTAGAGTATACCTGGAGCATTTTTCAAGGATGGGGCGTTGGTCTTTACTAATATGCCTCTTCTTGTAGGGTTGAGCTAACCTCCAAGAATGGGATGACACCATCCCTTCAGCCAATGAGGACTGAGTCTGTCAAATTGTGTTTCTTTATCCTCCTGCCTTAATTCCCCCTCTTTGACAAAGGATGATGGACAGACTCGGTGTGTAGCTCCCAGGTCAAACAATGTAGAAAAAAAACAGTCTGATATCCCGAAGACCAGACCAGACTAACTTTGGGTGGAATTGGAGGTTAGCTCCACCCTACGAGAAGAGGTGTATCAGGTAAGACCAATGCGCCTTCCCCATAATGAGTGGAGCTAACCTGAAGAATGGGACATACCAAAGCAGTCTGTCCATTGGGAGTCCCGTCTGGCTGGCGTCCCCTGTCTATGGCACCATGTGTTGGAGGATCCTGCAACAAAATGCCGCTTCACCCAATGCAAAAACGTCAATTTTGTAGTGGCGGATAAAGTGAGTTGGTAAGCCCAAGTGGCTGCCTGGCAGACATCCTCGATGCACGCTTGAGTGGATCATGCTGCTGTCATTGCAGCGCTACAGTGGTGCGGCTGAGCCAATCTGCAGTCACGTTGGCCACCCTGGAGATGTACTCCGACAAAAGCAACAGAAGGTGGCGTTCTATCCAAAGCCCTAGGGTTCTGGCCTCATCCATGAGATGACGGGACATGGTTCCCGCTGCCGATTTAAGTGGGCCTTTTCAGCCACATTGTCGGTAAGAACCAGAATGTGCTGACTGTCCACCATGTGTTTCAGCTGTTTGAGCACCAGATAGACTGCACGTAGGTCCAATCTGTTTGTGGTGAATTGTGCCTCTGTCAGAGACCAAGTGCCCTGAGCTACAGCTGATGCGCATGGGTTCCCCAACCGTACATGCTGGCATCCGTGGTGATGGTGACTCTGCTGGGCTCCAGGAAGCAGCAACCCTTTGTGATGGCATGTGAGGCCCGCCAACTGAGCGAGCGTCGGACGGTGGATAACCCTGGATGCTGATGTGCTGTGTCCCGACCTATGAAAGGGCAAGAGAAACCATTGCAAGTCTCTGGAGTGCAGGTGAGCCCAAAGGGTGATATGGATAGCGGATATCATTTTACCCAGGAGCGAGGATAGCAGCTGCAGGGGAACCCTACTCTGCTCCAGAACCTGTCCCGTCGCTCCTGGGAAAGGTACACCATGCAGTCCAGAGAATCAACAATGGCTCCCAAATGTGTCAGTCTAGTGGTGGGTGACAGGTGGCTCTTTTCCAAATTTACTGAGAACCCATGGTATCTGAGGATATTAATAGTTACCTGGACATCTTGCAACATCTGGTGCCTAGACGATGACTCAATGAGGATATCATCCTGGTAACTTTGGACATGCACAGGGATTGATTGCAAATGAGCAGCCAGCGCAGCCAGCAACTTGGTGAAAACCCACAGTGCTGAGGAGAGGCCAAATGGAAGAGCCCTATATTTGTAATGGGAACCTGCATAACAGAAACGTAAAATTTTTTGATGGGAAGGCCAAATTGGAATGTGCAGGTAGGCTTCAGTGAGATCGATCGAAGCGAGGAGGTCCCCCTTCCATATGCCACTTAAGATTGAGTGAAGCATATGCATTTTAAACTTCTTATGTATGATATAGTGATTTAGATCCTTCAAATCAAGAATAGCTCTCCACCCACCCGAGGATTTGGGGACCACAAACAAGATGGAATAAAACCCCTACTGGTCCTCAGGCATCTGCTGAATGGCTCAAATATCCAGCAGGTGCTGGATGGCAGCATCTATGAGCATCTGTTTGTCAGGGTTGGAAGACACAGGGCATTGAATGAAAAACCCTGGGGAAGTGGGGGGAGAGGCATTTTAGGGAGAGCCCAGATGACACGATCTTGCTAACCCACGCATCAGAAGTAATGTCCTCCCATCAATTAGCGAGGAGAGCAAGGCAACCCCCAATGGGAGGATTGAGGGAGGGATCACTTAGCACGGTGGAAGGGACGACCTCCTGAGCTCAAAAGGGCAGCCTAAATTATTTGCCCTTACCGCCCCTGTCCTGACCCTGATATTGGCTGGATGCAAATTGGCTCTGAAATCTCCCATATCCAGGACCTTGGTCAGAGGCCCGAAAGTAGTGCCTGTTATAGGGGGAGGGACGAAAGGAGCTCTTACGAGTGAGGGAAGGGAGGACCTTCTGTTTGTCCCACGATTCAATCAATATGGGGTCTAAAGCTTCCCCAAACAACTGTTGGCCCCTTAAGGGGGCGGATGCCAGGCATCACTTATGGCGTGTGTCCGCAGACCAACTGCACAGCCAATGCATCCTCCTGGGCACAATGGAGGCCCCTATAGCCCTGGCAGCGAAGCGGGCCGATTGAAGGGTGGTGTCAGACATGAACTGGGCTGCAGCCAGACGTTTGTTGAGGTCCTGGCTGGCCCTTAGGTCAGACACTGGGAGGTGCTCCTGGAGTTGCTGCAGCCACCTCAATGACATGCAAGAGAAGAAGGAGGCAGTGGTGGAGGCTCAGACAGCCCAGGTGGCTGCCTGGTGAGCTCTTTGAAATGCCTGCTCTGTTCTCCGGTCACAGCAGCTCGTTGGATTAGCCAGGCAGGTGGGTGGAAGAAGATAAAGCTGAAACTGGGGCATCAACAGAAGGTAGCTGGAGATGCTGTGCCAGGTCAGGCACATGTTGAAACCGCTTGTCCAAATGACTGGGCAGGGCCCCTGATGCAGGAGACTGCCACTGCCGCAGGACAGCAGTGGTCTGAAGTGGTCTCCTCAAACAGGGGGTCCTTGGTAGAGGAGGCTTCTGATGGCTCCGAAGCAGATGACCCAAAACTGGCAGCATTCCTTGCCTTAAACAAAAGTGACTTGAAAAGGCCAGGGTGAAAGAGGCCCGAAGAAGCTGCAGGGTCCGGAGCAAGCCCCTCATCATCAGAAAGGTTGAGGTCAATTTCACCCTCCTCCAGATCAGAATGAGACCCCAGCGATTGGTCCGGGGAGTACTGGTCATAAGACCAATGTCTGCAGTCATCACACCCCAAGGCAGAAGCATGGTCAGAAGGGCCAGTGGTCTGGGTGACCTGGACCATCGGCCTGTCTCTCTGTTGAAGACCCACCTCAATACCTTGCTTGATCGCATCCACAATCAATGCCTGCACATTTGGGTCAAGTGTTGCTATAGGCAACGGGGCATCAAGCCCAGCGGCCAACAGAATAAAGATTGCAGTGATCTGTGAGGCTGAAATCCCAGAAATCTCATGATGGGGCGGAGCCTCCCAATTGTCCTTATCAGCAATGTTCAGATTTGGATTGTCCAAGAACATGGTTTCCTATGGATGAATAGATGCCACCTTAGCCTGGTCACCATCCAGATCGCTCCTAGCTGCTGAGGTGGGCCCCTCTGAGCGACCCCAACAAGGGCCCTGCCTGTTGCGACTGGACCTGGCATAAATCTTGTCCAGCGCTTTGGCCCTGTGATTCTCATTCCTCTGGGTGGCCCTGGGTGGACCTTATCCAGGCCGGCAGAGGCAGAGGAATGTGGGTGGGGGCCCCGCCCCCTGTGGGAGGAAGGCCCAGCCACGGCAGGAGAGGTCTCTGAGACTGAGGCTGCTGGCACTGTATGCTGGCTCTTGTTTGAGCGCTTTTATGCTTGCTTTTGCTTGCTCTGCCATGCCTAGTTGGTAAAAATGGCCACTGTCCTTTAAAATGGCCACCGCTATCAAAAAGAGGACAAGGTAGGCTTAAAATGGCCAACATAGCACTCAAAATGGCTGACACCTGAGTCCCAGGTAAGATAAAATGGCCACCACATCTCCAAAATGGCCACTGCTAAAGCCAGACAGCCAGGTTGCTGTCAAAATGGCCACCAACCCACAGAGCGGCCTCTGATAGTGAAAGAATGGCTGCCTCCCCATTGAGTGCCCATAGGACAAGGCAGCTGGTGCGGCCCAAATCGAGCCGTTCAAATATGTGCTGGGGAGACAAATGGAACCCGGGTGGGCTCGTGAGGAGAGGTCGGCAATGGCGAAGGTGGCGACAAAAGAACAGGCAGCCAAGTGGCAGGTGGCAATACCGGCCTGTGGAGCAAAGACCCCTATGCCTGAGGGCAGGTGAGAGCCAGACACGTGAGTGCAATCTGCTGTAGCAAAAAGCAGGTCGTGCTATCACCCCCTGGCTGACCGGTAAGAGAGTGCAAAAGCCCTTCTGGCCGTTGGTCATGCGAGCGTGACAACTCCAGTGACAACAGGCAAACTGAGACAGCTAGTGATGACAATGCTGTTTGGACCAAACTACAATGCCTCAATCGTAGCAGGACAAAGGAAAGCAGAGCAAAGCTCCCAAGCCGAAATGAAGGGAAACACCCACCCACCCACCCACCCATTAATGCAATGGCCCTCGGCTCAAGGCTCGGCAGGCCAAGAGAGCCAAAGAATGTGAGTATACACTCCTGTTCCCATCCCACTGATCAGGTTTACTTTAGTCTAAGTCAGGGCTTTACTGAAAATGAACCTGTTGATCAGTTAGGCAACCTACCAGGAAATACCACAATTGTGAACAATAAACTATCTGGATTCTTCCCCTTTGCAAAATGACCTCAGGAAAGGACCATCTGCAATGCAAAATGCAGAGGGGAAGAGAGAGAGGAAAACGCCTATTTCACCCTTTCCTCTCCAGATGCTTTCCCCTATTCAACTCTTAAACTAGACAAGGGAAGTAAACCTAAGTCCAAAGCAGTGTGTTGAGTTTCAGTGAAAAATTGCTGGGGGGGGGAAAGATTTAAGATCCATCCTCATACTTTTTAAATGTGAACAGCCCAATTCTAAAAGTCCTTTTTTAAGAATGGGGAGACCCCAATTAAATTACACAGGTAGCAGCAATTTGCCCAGTATGCTTGAACAGGATTTCTCCAACAGACTATGCTGGCCCTTTTCAATCTTATTTCCTATGTACGTGTTGGCCTACAACCCCCACCATCTCCAGTCAAGAGCTGTAAGTCCTACATGGCATAATAGCATACAGTGAGGCAAGGGTGCGCTACATATTATCATACAACAGCATCATAGTAGAAGAAAACAC
Source organism: Imantodes cenchoa (assembly GCA_027560375.1). NCBI lineage: Eukaryota > Metazoa > Chordata > Lepidosauria > Squamata > Dipsadidae > Imantodes > Imantodes cenchoa. The sequence continues at coordinate 147,389 of JANHGD010007264.1, forward strand.
TTCAACTACAGGCTGGCTAACCTCACTGGATCAGGGTGTGGATTATGGAAATTGAAGGAAATCCAAAAGTTGGAGGAAATTACTTAGTAACATAAATATGCATAAGAATTCCTTTACAAAGAACTGCCAAGCAACACTGCAATTGTCTATTATGTCCAATAGGTTAGATAATGGGAACTAAGCTTATAAAACCACTAGAGACAATGTGACTTGCCTTTTCCACTTTATTTTGTTCATTTATACATCACATTTATATAGTCGCCCATCTTACAAAAAGTGACTCTGGGTAGCATACAAACACACACACACACACATCAAAAGCAATCAAATAAAAAAAAATTAAAAAGCACAAAACACACAAGAAATTGGTTCAGCAAAGGTGTCACTTCAAGATTTCAATAGTTCCCTGAGACTCCCAGGCCAGAAGATACAGCCAGTTCTTGAGGGACTTCCAGAAAATAAATAGGATGAAGATGATCTCACTTTTGGGGAGTGTGGGAGAGAATGTTCCATAGGCCACAGCAGAGAAGTCCAGCCTCCTGGCGCCCACCTAGTTCCCTAACAGATGGGACCTATAGCAGGGCTCTTTTGCCAGATCTGATGGGACAGGCAGATGTAATCAGGGACAGGCCGTCCCACAAATAACTTTAAGGGATTTATCTCCAAGAAAGCCTTAGATGACATTTAAGCTGTCTAAAGGGAAAGACATTAACTTGTTCAAAGCAAAACAAAAGCAAAAAACAAAACTCAATATGACATATTTACAAAGTTACACCTTCTCTGTTCCTTACAAACCAAGTTAATTACAGTAGACTCATTTGCCAATTTTATTTATACTGCAAAATAATTTCTTTTGAAGACATCTTATTGTGGAATCTGTGGGAAACTGGGGCTCCAGGAAGTCAGATATTTAAGCTCATGAACCAAAACCAAGTGAGCAACATGTATGCTTTTTTATTTTTTTATTTTTTTTACTAAAACCTCTCATTTCATTGGCTTGACACTTTTCTTCAGGCTTACTCAATCAGATCCAAAGATGAGAAACAAGGACAGTGAGTGTCCATATTCCTTTAGTAAGATAAAATGGCTAGTTTTGGTGCAATCAGGTAGCTTTTTCATGCCCTTTACCTAGAACCCTTCTTCTCCATGCTATCATTTTTCCTCCTTGCTCAAATATTAAGTCAGCAGAAAAGACAGAAAATGGAATGGAAAAATAAGTGAGAATTGTCTCTTAATGTCTCTTCATATCCCCTCTTTTGATGGAAAGAATAGCCTGCACCTTAGTCATTATCCACAGGAACTGGGGGAAGCATGGATTAAAAAAAACTGACTACTGTCATCACACATAGCTTGACTCTCAAACATCTCACATTTTTTAGCTGGTGCACATTTCAGAATGAATAGGGTTGAGAATCTAAGTGTTGATGAATGAAGTTATCACCTCTTACCCCTTAAAAGAAGTGTGAAAATCCTCATAAGAAATATTATTCTATTAAACATTTGACACAAGCAGTCTGTAAGAAATGTTCTTTTAAAAACCCTGAGTTGGAGATACTTGTTCTTACAAAGTTCGGCTGTAATACCAATTCTAATATTAGCTTCTAGCCAATTTAAGAAAAAATAAAAATCAACCATAGCAATTTATATATATATTTAAAAGTCCAACGTCTATACTGAAGTAGTATATTTGTTAGGAAAATTGAACTTGCAAGCTTTTAAATTCCATTCACTCTTCATCTTTTGGTGTCAATCCAGTTATCAATTTCAACTGAAGTGAAATAGTTACAATAACATATTATTATTGATATAAAACAAGCTGTGTCTGAATCTATAGATGTAATGAGACCTTTCAAGCATCCTTTTTGTGGAAATTTGTATATTCCACAGGTGCTTTATTCCTGCTTGTGAAACATGACATCATCCAAGTAGGAAGCTGTCAATGTGGTGTCCGTACTGGAGTGTAGTATGTAATATTTCCTATCAAAACAGGAAGCATATGTTACATTGCAATTTCTTTTTCTTCCGTCTAAAAAAGTCTTAAAATCCGATTCATTTATTCTATATCATTATATAAATTAAAGTGGCTAATAAACAAAGGACAATGGAAGAACATGATCATTAAAATGTTCTATTGGTATAGAAATATAATATTCCAAGGTAGAAGTGAGTGGAATTTACTTTTATGGGATCAGCCTACGTTATTTTTAACTAGATGCCCAAAATCTACCAAAAGAATCACTTTTAGAATACGAGCAGAATACAAAAAAGAGAGGACAATTGCATAAAAATTAGAGAATGCATGCTTCCTTAAAACAATACTCTTAGGCAGGGGTGTCAAATTCGCAGCCCACAGGCCAAATGTATTACATGCTAGCCCGGACCCTGCCCAGTTTAGCGAAGGGGAAAAAAGGTCCCAATATGTCACATGACACCGCTGAGACAATGCGAGTTTGACACCCCTGCTCTTAGGGATTAATATCTGGTATAGAAGGGGTAATCAGGGGGAGAGAGAGAGAGAGAGAGAAAGAGAGAGAGGGAGGGAGGGAAGATAATGGCGATACAGTTGCCAAGAAAAATGCATGGACATATTGATAAGGTATATAACAAAGGAAATTATTTTTTATTTTCATATTACACTAGAATCACTGAACATCAGGATTGAATGGTTCCTTGGAGATCATTCACTACTTTAGCATTTTTAACTGATGACTATTCTGATTACGCACCTGCAGTTAGTATGGGAATAACAGGCTGCCTATTTTTTACAAGCTAGTAAAATAAAGAAAGATATCGGACATTAATACAATTGAGAGAGTCCAGAAATATTTCACAAGAAGAGTAATCCACTCCTCTACTCGCAACAGAACACCTTATTCCACCTGACTTGAAATTTTGGGCTTAGATAGCTTAGAGCTACATCACCTTCGATCTGCTCTAAACGTAGTTCATAAAATCATCTACCACAATGTCCTACCTGTCAATGAATACTTCAGCTTTAACTGCAACAATACACGAGCACACAATAGATTCAAACTCATTGTAAACCACTCGAAACTCGACTGCAGAAAATACGACTTCAGCAACAGAGTGATCAATGCCTGGAATGCACTACCTG
>JANHGD010007264.1:242262-252811 GCA_027560375.1 Imantodes cenchoa
ATATGGGCTCTTACCTGTGTACGGTCAGATTCAGTACGGCTGGCTCTCCAACTGCTCTCTAGGCATCTTTTCCGGCGCTTCATCCCCCTCAGCTCCTCGGAGAACCAAGGAGCCTGGTGGACTCGACGCCGGGTCAGAGGCCACCTGGTTTAGCGAAGGGGGGAAGTCCCGATATGTCACGTGACACGGCCATGACGATGAGAGTTTGACACCCCTGCTGTAGTCCATCCTACCAAACTATATCATCATGTTGGACCTTGAAGATGTGCCTTCTCTGTAGACGCTCCTGCCTTGTGGAATAGATCCTGTCAGAGATCCAGATGGCCTTAATCCTATTAGATTCTCATATACGGTAGTTCTGAAGAACTGCATTCCCTGGACCTTTAGGCCAGCAGATTAGTCATGCTCAACTCTTGATGTAATTCAACAATTGAGGTGTATTATTTACCTAGGCATCATGGGATATTTTGATGGAGATCCTCAACTGAAGAAGCTTCTTGGATGAGAAGCAAAACATTTTCAAGAAAAAAACCAAGAAAGGCTAGTTGCCTTTTGGAAAAGCACTTTTGTGTCAATCATGGGTTATGTTTGTAATTGTTGGTTTTAATCTTTGTATTCTGCCCAGGTAGGGGCGCGATGCCTCAGCAGTTAAAGACACTGAGCTTGTCAGCTGGACAACTCCTACCAACTAGTAGTTCAAAAGCATGCAAATGCGAGTAGATAAATAGGTACCACTTTGGTGGGATAGTAAGAGTGTTCTGTGCAGTTCAGCATATAATTATGCTGGCCATATGACAACGGAAAATGTATTTGGACAATTCTAGCTCCCTCGGCTAAGAAACAGAGGTGAGCACCACCCCCTAGAGTTGGACAAGAATGATCAGGGGAAACCTTTACCTTTATTCTGCTCAGAGTAATTGGTGTAAGATAAGTAGCCATATAAATTATTTAAAAAATTTCAAACAAACAACTATATTGGTTAATATTTGCTTTGTTTTTGAGAGTGGGTATTATGTACTGGATAACAATATACAGATATGTAGAGGTACACAACTTTCACTGTCTTGAGTGCTGTACTGAGGTTTGCATAACATATTTAGGGCCAATGTCTAGAAATGAGAGGGTGCAATAACTAAAAGTGATCTGATTTGAGCTGATGGCATATTCTAAGAAATAGAGTCATAAAGCTTCAATTTGTACATTAACTTTGCCCTCAAAACAGAAAATCAAACTTTTTTCCCTAAGCTGTTTTGGGGGATGACAAAGGCAAGATAGTTAATTGGCAGATATACTGAAATAATTGTTGAAAAGCCCAATGTATCACAAAGGACACCATAACAATGAATACTGGCCACGTTTAGCAGTACTTTAATAGGTTATGTAAATCCAGCCTGTGTGGTTAAAGTTTCAATATATCACACACTAAGATATTGGATTAACTGAATTAAGTCAACCATTGTTAAGCAAGCACCATGCAAAGACAGACAATGGTTTTAATTCTATTGAAATGAAGTATTTATCAAGAATGGCTCTAGTCAAATTGTTCATCAGGTGCAACACTCTTCAGGAATACATTTATTCTTCTCAGCCTCTGTCAGTGCCCTAAAATCATGTCTGAATTTGGTTCCTGGTCAATGAGATAAATTTATTCCCATCTCCAGCAAGCACCCTGCGTCTTCCAATGAATTATGTTGCAATGTAAATGTAAGGAAAACTCATACCAAAAAAGGTATTCCTGTCAAATTTCTGCAGGTTGCTATAGCAATAAGTGCAATAGTTCCCTTTTTTGCTAAGGATTATAAAGTGTAGCCGTGACTTAAGAATATCATGGGAAAACTCAATTTTTGCAGTAAAAATATTGAAGCTATTTTAAAATGATGTTATAAATACATGTATTTGTGGCCATACAGGATATTGTTTGTTTGGGTTTTTTTTTAAAACAAAGAAATGGTCTTTTGTAACAGGTAATATTTCCTCAATGAGCACAAGTGACTGGAAGGCATTTTTCCCCAATGGTTTTGAATGATAAATATTAGCTATGAAACATATCCTGTCAGCATGAGGAGTGAAAATAAATAGTGAGAATGAATGTTTATAAACTATCAAAAAGTAAAACATTGTTTAGCACTATTTTTGTATTTTTAAATCAGTATGCTAAAATAAATTGACCTTGGATACTATGTATGATTATAGTGGAAACAAATATTATTCCACACACATTTTGTAAGTAATCCTATAAAAATATACATTTAAATATTTATAGTTTCATGTGAACTGCTAAGCATAGTGTTATAAAGAAGAATGCTATATGCTTTCTTTCGCTCAATGTTTCAGTTAAAAAAAATCAAAGGTGAAGGATGAAAACAGATAGGTTAGTACTAGTAATTCTTGTTTAATGGGACCAGAAACTCATTCATTAACCTAGGTGGTCACTAAGAGAAAAATCACATGACTGTAACTGTGCATATAATCTTACTTCAACTTTGTTTTGCTTTAGAGACCTGCAAAGTTTGTAAATGTGGGCATTGGTGACGTTCACAAGGTTACTATTACTTTTTCATCACCTTCATAATTGCATAGAGTTTCTGTCTGAGGCAGTTGCTAAGCAAGGTTACTAGCACTTGCAGCTCAAAGCTTTGTTTTGAAGTGTCCCCAAGCATTCTGAAAGAAACAGAAACTCAGGCTGGGAGCAGGGATTCTGGGAAGATACATGTTAGGAATTGCGTTCTAAAAGACCATGGCAAGTTGGTAGGGACAAGGGTGTTCTTTAGAGGGGGCATTTTAGCTGATTTGTTTGCTTTGTCATGTTCTGGATCTTACTTCAGTCTTAACTGGTAGAATGTCTTTCTATAAAGGTAGTGTAGGAACAAGAGAAAAGGGGTCTCGTGTTAAAAAAAGAGACAAAGCTCACTGCAGAGCAGTTTAAAATGCATACATAGGCATCCAAAGGAGACTGCAGTTCAGAAGTTACTATTATCCATCAAACAGCTCCATCTAGAGATCTGTTAGCAAGTTTAAAAATATATACCCATAAAATAAAATCCATAACCCTAAGAGCATGATCAATCCAGTGCATACAATACATTTCTTTTCATTAACTGTATATGGCAATAAACTGCTAAATATTTGGGATGCTAGGTACTGTAATAAAACCTAGAATAATGCCTTTAGTGCAAAGCTTCATATATGCCTCATATGTACTTACAGTATTCAATTACAAAAACTGCATCATCAGTGCCATAGACACAGAAAACTGATGGCAGAAAAAGATCCAGCGATCCATCGTGTCTGCCCTTTGAGGTTTGTCTCTCTGTCTGTTTATTTATCTACCTATTATTTTCAATTATTAATTTGTATTAATATTTTATCAGTATAATGGTTTGTCGCAGTTAGCCAGATGTTCAGACTGGATTTGGATATTTTTATCTACCTCCCCAAGGGATAGGCAAATGTCAATGTTTTGTGGTTTTAGAAGTATGGATGCAGGATGTAAGCTGTTCTGAGTAATGCTGCCTTTTGCAATTTACTGGTGGTGAAATTGTTTGATACAAACAATTGTCTTCCTGTATTCCCATAGAACATCAAATAAGTGTTTATTTCTTTACTCTTAATAGCCCTTGCCTAAACCTTACCTGAGGCTGATGGAAAAAGGTAAAACCTCTTTGAAATTGGGATCGACTTCTCATGACCAATGGACATGTCCACACTATTTTCTTGTTAACAGACTGATTTGTCACTGGTTTTTCTCAGATTTTTTTTTTCATATCTCCCTCTAGTCTAAGCCCTGGTTTTTTTTTAGTAGTTTCCCATTCAAGAACTAACCATATCTGACTTTTCTATAACATCAGCCATGGTTGGCTAGGAGCTGCCTCCTTGCTATGACAACTGAAACTGATGTTACGGTCTAAATATCATTACAGTATTAAGTCATGTTTGCAATGACAGCAAAGAATGGTAAGAAGTGAAGGGCATATGTCTGAGAGCATTTGAATTCTGTATCTGTCAATTGTTTTCAAGTCTTCATTGATAGAAATGCACAAATCTGACCAAGAACAGGCACCAGCTCATAACTGAACTATAAAATGGCAGTAATAGCAGTGAAGTGCTCATACCTTTCTACTTGTCTGAGGGGTACTTATACAGTGGCTTTGGGTAAGACTGCAGGTTCCTTTCAGAGAGCAAGAAGAGTTGCTGTCTGATTGTGGTAACTTTTTGTCATAGTATTTTGCTGATATTTTCCATAGTTTTAATACTTTAGGGGCAGAGCCTAAAGTGGCGTCACTTCTTGCGGTTTATATGAGAGTCCTTAACCTATAGATTCCAGTGGAGTAAACAGGAGCGAAATGTGTTTCACACTGATGGCTTGGATTCATTCCCATCCAGACTCCTTGAGGTGGCTGGGGTAAAAGAGATGAGCTGAATTTGGAAGGTAATCAATAGTTCTCTGATATAGGGTGATGGCAACTGCCCTTAAAGAAGTGGTGGTGCCCTGACTCCAACTTTCTTTTGGGGAAAAATAGATTTAGCCAGGTATAGCATATCTCGAAGTTGATCATTTAAACCAGAGGCATCAAACATGCAGTCTACAACAGCCTATTCAGAGTTCCCCAACGTTTCCGGCTTTGCGGACCAGCGGCGGACGGGGAGAGAGGGGATGGTTCCACGCAAGCAGCTGACAGGCGTGTGCACAGCAGCTCCTTTTGCACAAGTGGTGTACATGTGGGCCTGCCACTCATGCAAATGGAGCGTGCGCACACCCACTCACTTGCCCACTGCTTGTGCAAGGGAGGATGCGCATGTGCTCATCAGCCATTTCTGTGGCCTGGTTGCAATCCCCTCATACCCACTAGTGGGCCACGGCCCACAGTTTGGGGACCCCCGGCCTAGTGTAACTCAAGTCAGACTTAAATCCAATTAGGGAATATATAATAAAATAATATAAACATAAATAATATTACATTTTGAAGCTAAATAATAATACATTTTGTCATCAATTACCAAAATTCTGAGTTTGTGACTCATGAAGAGTCCTGCACAATCTTGTAGCGTCAGTTTAATTGCAGCAGCAAAGATTGCTTAGAGCTACCCTGGTCTGGGTTAAGCAGGAGCACCCTGTGACAGAAATTCTGCCTCAGAGGGTCTTAAGGTTGCTGCCTATACATTCATAGGTTCAGTTCAAAGTGCTGTTTTAGCCCGTAAATCTCAAATACGGCTTCACCTTCAGGATTACATTTTATTTGTAAAAATAATACGTCCAGTGCATGTTCCCCAACAATGCTCCCACTGCTGACAATTTAAGACAGAGGTGTCAAACTTGATTTCATTGAGGCCCACATCAGGGTTCTGTTTGACCTTGGGGGGGACGTGGCCAGGGTGGGTGTGGCCAACTCAACATCATTTGTGGTGGCCCGAATGCTCTGTCAGCGAAAAAGGGGCTCCCGAGCTTCCTGCAACCCTCTGCCAGCGAAAACGAGCTCTGTTTTAGGCTGCGACGGTTTCTGGCAACCCTCTGCCAGTGAAAACGGAGCTTGGGAGGGCCGCTCCATTTTCGTTGGCAGAGGCACCACCGGCCAGTCCTTTGCTGTTTCCAGGGCAGCCCCACGGCTAAGCACCCTGTGGGTCAGTTTGACACCCCTGGTTTAAGAGGACGGGGATAGTAATAGTTTTTTTCCCCTTCCTCTGTGACCTCCAAATTCTAGAACAGCCTCCCCAAAAAGTCGTATCAGCACACACAAATCCATTGGTCTTCTAGAAACTAGTAAAAGCTTTTTCAGAGCCCTTAGGTATGATGAGGAGTACTATCTACATTATTGCAATGTACTGTTTGTCTGTCTTTTATTATTGCTTTAATTTTAATAGTTCATTCTGCTAAACATCCATGCAGATTATTGTGGCATATAAAAAACAAATATTAATATTCTAGTCCTTGTTGGAAGTCTCACAGTATGAGATTGGACAAAGCTGACTGGAAACAATTACACTGTTATCTAACATACCTGAGGAATATCAAAACTGGTAAAAATATAATTATTCTGATTTCTAATCCTAATTGTACATTCCTGGAAAAATCAGTATCTTAACTGAGGTCACCAAATATATGTTTACATGAGTTATTATATATCAGCGATCCTAGCATAGCTATACAATTTCTCCAGTGTTGTAATTGCTTCCCATCAGTCTCATATAACGAGTTGCTTTGATTTATTGTTTTGTTTTCTCAGTACTTAATGCCCTGATTCCTTTCTTTCAGGAACTAGACTAACAAGCTTCCATTCTGCCCTCATCCATTTCCTCTTGGCAAATGGCCAGATCTAAAATGTGGCTTTTAAAATACTTACATTTGACAAGCATGGTTTACAATAAAATTTTACAGCATATTTTCTCCTTTCGGCAAAAGAAAAGTGTTTTATTTTGGGGCTATGATAGATAATCATGCCCTCTTTAGAATATTATCAAATGTAAAAGGTTCAAGAAGGGTGTGGCCCTCACTATCCTATTTCAAACTTCTGCATTTTTTTCCCTATTGATTCAATTTGAATTAGACTGGATTCCTTCTTGTTGGATTGGGAGGCTTTGGTTTACATTTATATAAATGTAAGTTTGGGTATACAGTTAACATAGTCTTCAAACAACCAAAGCAGAAGTGGGTTTCTCCCGGTTCGGACTGGTTCTATAGAACTGGTAGTAATGTGGCAGCCTGGGTCGTTGGAACCAGCAGTGACCCAGGCCTGCCACTCCCCCGAGCCGGTTCTCTCATCTTGTTTTTTTTAAAGTACTACGCATGTGCAGAGGGTGATTTCCGGGAAATGACGTACGCGCGTGTGAGTGAAACACGTGCACACAAAACGTGCACTTCCATCATGACGGGAACCAGTGGGGAAGGTAAGTAGAACCCACCCCTGAACCAAAGCAATGTGTGTATATACACGGAATACACTGAAACCCAATTGATTCTATTATTGTTTCAAGAAGACAGAGGAGCTCAGGTAGCAAAAGGATTAACAGTAGAATAGATTACATAATGTTCATGTTCAGAGTCCAAGTTAAGCTAAAGAAGAAAATGAATCAGCTTCCACAATATGATTTGGAGCACATGTCTAATACTTTTACAGAGAACACTGCAAATTACCTTGAAGTTCTGAACTATGAATAGGGAATCAGAGCAACTCTGAGATGAAATCAAGTTGTTAATAATGGATCAGTGATGGGTTCTAAATCCCATTGCTACCGGTTTGTTCACGTGCTCATGCGACGCTTCTGCGCATGAGCAGAAGCACCTGGGGCAGGTGGACAGAGCCTCCTGCTGCCGCCACTACCGTTTCGTAGAACCAGACCATACCAGTAGCAACCCACCGCTGTAATGGATGTGAAAAAAGACTAACAAAGATAATGAGAAAAAAGCAGACTTGAAGTTAGAACAAATGGTGGAAACTGTCCAGAAGAGAAGCCAAACCTAGAAAAGAGCAATATTATGACATCCATAAAAAACATCAAATATGGAAAAACAAAGGAAGTCTTCCAAAAGATCTCTGAACTCAGAAATCTCAGATCAGTTTGCTAAAGGATACTAATGGACAGATTAACTGATTCAAAGAAGATCAAACAAGGAGGAAAGGAGTATATTTAAAGTCTGACAGAAAAGACATCAACATCCAAGAGTCTTAGGAGATATTCCCAACTTTCAAGAAACACTATTTACTAGGATATGAAGTTGGATCAGCACGTCAATCATTACCAAAGTGGAAAGCTACAGAAACTGACAATTCCCCTTGGAAATATAGAAAGCTGTAAGGCTCTGCTACGTCGTTCATAACTATAATTTCAAGATCTTGTTGCTCATTCCAACTACTTTAGTTTTACCTCCTGCACAGATAATTGGCTTTAGTTTTTCCAGCACAATTGTCAACACTTCCAAGTAAACCAGATAGGAAATCCAACTAGATGAACTAATTCTAGTTTACCATAATGTTACATTAATAGACTCTTGCAAATCTGAAGATAGAGACTTCCCACCCCACTTTTAATTGAGTAAAGTTAGAGTGGGTCTTTCCTAAATTTCTTTCTCTAACCACTAAGCCACTGGAGGCTCCTACCTCTCTTGTCTGATTGTTTCCTAGGTAGCATCTGTTCCCCCGTCCCCCAGGGTCATCCACACATTCCATTACCACAATTTCCTTTCTCTCTTCCACCAACAACATGCACTGCACCTTCAGCATTTCTCTTTTATCTCCCTTCAATACAGGTGTGGTCCTTTTCTCTCGTAAAGTACCAGGGACCACAAACTATAAGGAGAAAAAAAAATCACACTATCAGCCTTGAGTCTTTCCTTACATGTACACACACACACACACACACACAAATACACATGTGTATATCTGCACATATATCTGTCTCCTGTCTATCTATCTAGAAACTGGATTAGAAGGCAAGCATAGTTTTAAAATTGGAGGAAGAAATATCAGTAGCCTGCATTATATTATTATTATTATTATTATTATTATTATTATTATTATTATTATTCTAATAGCAGAAAATGCAAAAGATTTAAAAGCTCTAATAATAAAAATCAGGTGTATTGTAGAAAATGTGATTAAGATTAAATATAAAGAAAACACAATGAATGACAAGTACAGCAACTAGTTGTATTAGAAAAATAGGGTACCAACAAGATAGATGCACTTCCCTTCTGGAAAGTTTTAGATCATGAGGGAAACCTTTCAAGTGTTCCTGAACTACAATTCTCAGCACTATCAAGGTCAATATTGAGATGTCTGGAACTGTAATTTAGTTCTCCATTCCTGTTCTTGCTTGCTTGAGGTTTCAAGTTCTCATTACCAGAGTTTAGTTTTCTTCTGAAGAAAATTCATTCAGTAAATTGTTTAAATTTCACCATCCGTAGAAAGCTTGATCTTTATTAATTGGCAGCAGCATTTGAATCAAACGTAGCAAACGTAGTGAAGCTAGCCAGCACACCAAGGAAAGAGTGTACTTACATCTCATTCACTTTCTCTTCTGGACCCTGCACTTGTCCAGTAACCGTTCCTTGTCTGGTATTTTTAACCCAGCCAACTATACCCGCTTTCCTAGCTTTATCCTCTGTGTACTGGTTTGGAAACAAACAAACAGAAGAAGAAGATATAGTCAGCATGCATTCAAGATTTAAAACTGTGGCAATACATGCAGTCCTCAACTTATGACCACAATTGAGCCCAAAATTTATGTTGCTAGGTGAAACACTTGAGTTTTGCCCCATTTTGTGATCTTTTTTTCCACTGTTGTTAAGTGAATCTGACTTCCCCATTGATTTTGCTGGTCAGAAGGTTGCAAACGGTGATCACATGATTCTAATCATCATAAATATGTGTCAGTTGCCAAGCATCCAGATTTTATCATACGACCACCGGGATGCTGTAACAGTCATTAAGTACGAAAAACAGTTATAAGTCACTTTTTCAGTGCCGTTGTAACTTCAAATGGTTACTAAATGAATGGTTATAAGTCAAGGCCTACCTGTATAGTTCAGTCTCAAAATTTCAGTTTTATTTAATAATTTGCTTTTTAATGGCCAAGTCTTCTTCTAAAAGACCAACAATGTGGTCTTAAATTTGTTTCTGCTACTTCTAGATTTGGCAGTAGAATTAACCACATGTTCTCAGTTGCATATAGAGAGAGCACAGAATCATAGGATTGGAAGGGACCTTGGACTTGTGTGGGGTGGTTTTCTAAAATTATATTTAGAACATTTCCCAAAAATAAGAGGTATGATTATGTTTGAATAACTTCAAAGGGAAGAATCAAAATAAATTAAAATAAATTTTAATAGCAACGTCATTCATGTAACTAAAACAAAAAAAGAATTAAATAAAATAGTATTAAGTAGGTATCAGACTTTCCCCCTAACAATTTGGATTGAAAGCAGTTTACACAAAGAACAAGTCTTTCAGAATACTTATTAGTAATATTTATTTAGAAGAAAGGGTAAATCACAATAGAGGAATTCCAGGGAATATTTATTTTCCAGGAGAAATCTACATACAAGCATTCTAATGTAGCAATCCTGTAGGCTCTATCCAGCAATCAAAGAGACAGAGAAGTTTGGAATATTTGATATGTAGAAAAAAAGTGAATGTGGACTCCCCTTAGCATTTTGCAGAGTATATTAAATAATTATGCAGATAAATGCTTTAGTCTGGCATGAGTACTATCCATAGGCAAGCAACAATAAAGAAATAACTCAGAAGAAACTCCTTACGCCATTCTTGGTTCCTTGGGCCTAACATAAGCTATCCCACAAGTAGTTTGGTCATATGCCATGTACAGCTTTAAAGGTGATAACCAGCACTTTGAATCGCATCTTCTGAGAGCCAATGAAGATCATGGAGTAATCATATGAGTGTAATGGACTGTACCCGTAACTACTTGAACTGCTGCATTCTGGACAAACTAAATATTCCAGACAATCTTCAAGGCCTCAGACTTGAACATTGGGCGATATCAAACAAAATGAAATTCAATGGTGAAAAAAGTAAGGTTCTACACTTAGGCAAGA
>JANHGD010007276.1:25929-40357 GCA_027560375.1 Imantodes cenchoa
GAACTGCTGAACTAGCAGTCAGTTGAAGTAGCCTGCAGTACTGCACTCTAACCACTGCGCCACCTCAGCTCTTAATAACTACTATCATATAGTTAATAACTGCTATCATATTAATATACTACTATCATATTAATAACTACTATCATATTAATTCTAGTGCCTCTCCTCTCATGGTTACTTGGTGAAATGAGCCCCAAAATCCCCCCCCCCCCAAGCATTCGAATCAATATGAGGAGGCAGTGACTTTAAAAATGGATTCATTAGATAGAAAATCATCTAAGATTTCATTATCTTTTTGATGTTCCATGAATATAAAAATTAGAATGGATCAAATAACTTTAACCATGTAAAGGTGTTACATTGGACTCATAGAATCTTACTTCTTAAACTGGGTAGTCTAGAATTGATTAGAACTGTTCTGTAAAGGAATTCAGTGGTCATCTGATGAAATCCAACAAATTTGTCTAAATATTGTATGAACATAGGAATCATATTTGCAGGTCTTGTTTCAAAAATCACAACTTAAAACAATGGCTTACAGATATAAATAGAATTGAAGATAATTAACCTAGCACTCAATTTTGTTTTTCTATTGACTTTTAATGAATGGAGATAAGGGAAGGAAAGAAAACAATGAAGATTAAGGGAAACATTGGGTATTGAACAGATTGGAAGTTTTATAAAATAAAAAAGACATGCAGAGAGAGAAAACCTACCATAGTCCTTGATTGTTTGAAGGTTTGAAGAATAGTACACCCTGTGCAAGAATAGTCTTTTGGCATGTTTGTGAATTATTACATTTTCGACTGAGGAATTTGTTTGTTTATATTTATTTATACTTGTAATTCTGAAATGTCAGAAGTATGATTAATGTATAATTATTGAAGAAAATATGTTAGCTTACACTGGAAAGAGAGGGAGGGTTAAGGAAGAAATTAAGAATTGGTCTCCTCTTGGATATAAGGAAGCAGGAGAAGCCTTGTCAGGCCTTGGTTATTACAAACTATATTAATTTAATACTACTCTTCTTTGTGGTGCTTGTTTCTCGATCTGGTTTACCTGAAAGGCTGCTTGCTAGAAACCTGGACCTCTCATTAGTTATTCCCATTTCCTTATTTCCTCATTTATGCATGAATCATTCTTCTGTTCCTTCTTGAAGCATTGCATGTATTGCTTAATTACAGAGGTATTGGTCATTCAATTTGTGGAATGTTCTACAGTCAAGATCAGTACAAAGGAAGTTTCTTTTAAAAAAATTGTTGCTTGTTATTGAGTCTGTCACTTGTTTTGAACTCCTTGTGACTTGAACATCTTTTTGCTAACTACTTCTTTGAGTTCTTCTATTTTTATGTTTCTGTTGTCAGTGATAACATCTAGTTATCTGGTCTTTTGTTAGCCTCCTTTCCGACTGCCTTCTATTTCTCTAAACTTTTTTTTAGTCTGGCATAAAATACCTAGGAGGACTGCAAAGAGATATTTAGTTTTCAGATCAGATAAACAGCATAGTTTCCACTTTGAGTACTCCTCTTCTGTGATGTATCAGTTCATTTAGTTCCAAATGAATCAAATTAGACTGAAACAAGTGTAACACTAGCATGCTTACAGTTCTAGTTATGAACTAAAGTATAACTATGTTTATGTGACATAGATTTCAATAATGGGCACTGTATAAAATTTTAGTAAGATTTCATCTGGAATACTGCATCCAATTTTGGTCATCATATTACAAAAAAGATGTGGAGCCTTTGCAAAAAGTGCAGAGAAGAGCAACTAAGATGATTAAGGGCCTGAAGACTAAAACATATGAAGAACATTTGGAGGATTTGAGCATGTGTAGTCTAGAGAAACAAAGGACATGGTGCCATGATAGCAATATTCCAGTATTTGAGGGGTTGCCACAAAGATGGAGAGGTCCACTTATTTTCCAAACCATCAGAAGGCAAGACAAGAAACAATGGATGGAAACTAATCAAGGAGAATTAAGGAGAAACTTCCTAATAGTGAGAACAAGTAACCAGTGGAACAGCTTGCCTTCGGAATTTGTGGGGGCTTAATCACTGGAGGTTTTTAAGAAGAAACTGGACAACCACTTGCCTGAAATTGTATAGGATCTCCTGCTTGAGCATGGGATTGGATTAGAAGACCCCCAAGGTCCCTTCCAGCTGTATTCTGATTGATTCATTGATTAAATTAACAAGTCATACAATAAACTTATCACCCTTGAGTAGATTTTATTAATTACCACTTTAAGCAATTTATTACAGTAACTGAAAATACAATCCTAAATGTAGTTTTTGCAGAAAGGATCTGTAGGGTAGACACTATATTAGAGCCTCCCTTAGAGAGGTTGCATCCCTTAAAGCAAAAATGGCCAAGCATAGAGAATTAATATAATTATCCAAGCACTGTTTACAAAGGAAACTCTGATGAATCAGAGACTATGCATAACAACAATATGAGCAGTTTCGTAATGGTAAGTTTCATCTATGATCCAAGCAACTGCATAACCAGTATAGCAGCAAAAATAATATTCAGTATACATGTTCCAGATAATAAAATAATGCGATAAGTCCTATATGTTCTCAGAGAAACATTCAGTCAGGAAAAAAGAAGATTTATGCATGCTCTGAAGAAAGGCAATTCTAAAGCATAAAAATTGGGATTGGACCTGGACAAAATGCACAAAGAAGCTGTTTAAACTCAGAATGCTCATCAGTCCAAATATGATTATATTTTTGGGCATATTTTGGTAAGAGCTTGGAATAATAGGATGAATAGCATTTTCTTCTTTACAGGTTGGATGTCACATTCAGACTCTGCTGTTAACTAGGCTCTCTAAGCATTAAGCGGTTTTGAAAGTCTACTGTGACAAACTAGAAAATCTATCTTAGAGGTGACCTCTCTTTCCATGCAGCCTGCTTTGTATTGTTGTTTTGATATAGATGTAACACAGTGGGAATATATTCAATGCAAGTTTCAGACACATAAAAGGAACCTTCACAGGAGCCCTTGAAAGAAAATGTAGCTAGTGAATTGTTTCTCATCCCTTTTGTTGAGAAAGTATCTACAATTTCAATTCAGGGCTGAGTTTCTTTTACTTCCTAATATAGGAAACATCATTGGTCATTAAACAATTTCTTAATCTGTGTCAGAACATCTGATTGTTGTATATTTCAAAGCAAACATTAGAATCATTATCCCTGCTCAAATTTAATAATGGTATCTGTGAAAAAGCCATTTGATTTGATTACTGAAATATGAATTTTGTGCACCATCTATTTGAAGTTGGTGATGCATATTATTCAGTTGAGAATGTATTTGTTGGATTTCAGAGAAGAATAGAAATGTACACATCAAAGTTGATACATCAGTTCTGACATTTTGGTAGAATGTCACCCATTATTGCTGTTTTTCAGTGAATAGCACAACTTAGTACAGACAAGCCACTGCATTGTATGTAATAGTGATGTTTTCTTTTTAGTAAGTCAGATTATAAACAAATGACTATTTGTTAGAATTAAGAAGCAAAAGTATTTAGAAGTGTTACTTTATGTAGGCACAGATTGGACATTTAATAATATCTAACAGCGTGCTATTTTAAAGGCTGCAACTGTATCTTTTCCTTTAACATTGATGGTCCAAGTTTGATTTGATATCCTCTGTATATGGAGGATAGATTTAATCTGTCCATGTCCTGTTGCAATTTTATCAACTGTTCCACATGGCTAGATTAGTCCCACTGGCTTTTAGCATATTAATTGGTGCCACATTAACTACTGTATGCACATTAAATGTTCATCAAAATAGTTGTGGATAGGAAAGATTAAACTGTGTCTCCTAATTAGAGGGAGGACTGCCAACTCTATTTCTTTTTATATGATAATATTTGTTTGCATATAAAATAGATTAATAGCCTTATTTTCAGGTTAGAATAGCATCACAATCAAATTAAAAATGCAAAACACAGAATCCAACCCTTAACCCAATATTTAGCACATAAATAATTAAAGTAACAAGAGATATATAATTAATAATAGCATATAAATCATTGATTCAAATTATATGGTCATAAAACTAATTGAAGGTAGACTAGACCAAAATAAATCTTCAAAATACTGGCCCTTGGTATGTCAGTTTCACAATTTTTCTGGATGATCAAAAGTAAGGCTGCACATTCTGATATTAAAACTTGTGCAGAACTAATCTAAGTTTAAGACCTTAGAGGTTAATAACAGCAGTTTAAATCGAACCTGGAAATTAATATATTGCTAGTGTACCTGGTACAGAAAAAATATAACTCAAGAGTCTTGCTCCTGTGACTCCCACTGTTGATGGCTGATTTTTGTACCAATTGTATATTATGGTATTTAAAGACAGCCTTATAGGGAGCAATTATAGTAATCAAATCAATGTTATAAGAAAGGAACTCATAACCAAAATTGTCCCCTGGCTAATAATAATACCTATTTCCTTTCTGGTTGTATAATTGTGTGATAACTGAAGTAACCTGTTTTCCTTTCTCTTCTTAAGGAGAAAGGTTCTCAGTTCTGAAATATTATATTATATAACATGTCATCAAACTTAGTTCTAAGTAAAGCGTAAGAGAGAAGAGCTGGGAGAAATATCAACAACCTCAAATATGCAGATGATACCACTCTAATGGCAGAAAGTGAAGAGGAACAAAAGAGCCTCTTGATGCGGGTGAAGAAGGAGAGTGCAAAAGTTGGCTTGAAACTCAACATTAAGAAAACTAAGTTCATGTCATCCGACCATCTCAATTCCTGGTAAATAGATGGGGAAGAAATGGAGGTAATGACCGATGTTATTTTCCTGGGCTCCAAGATCACCGCAGATGGGGACTACAGCTAAGAATTAAAAGACACTTGTTCCTGGGGAGAAAAGCTATGGCACATCTAGACAGCATACTAAAAAGCAGAGACATCACCCTGCCAACTAAAGTGTGTATAGTCAACACTATGGTTTTCCCAGTTGCAGTATATGGCTGTTAAAGTTGGACCATAAGAAAGGCTGAGCGCCAAAGAATTGAGGCCTTTGAACTATGGTGCTGGAGGAGACTCCTGCGAGTTCCTTGGACTGCAAGGTGATCAAACCAGTCAGTCATAGAGGAGATCAACCCTGACTGCTCTTTAGAAGGCCAGATCCTGAAGATGAAACTCAAATACTTTGGTCACCTAATGAGAAGGAAGGACTCACTGGAGAAGAGCCTAATGCTGGGAACAGTTGAGGGCAAAAGAAGAAGGGGACAGCAGAGAATGAGGTGGCTGGATGGAGTCACTGAAGCAGTCGGCGTGAGCTTGAATGGACTCCAGAGAATGGTAAAGGACTGGAAGACCTGGAGGAACATTGTCCATGGGGTTGCGATGAGTTGGACACGACTTCGTGACTAACAACAACAAGCTTTAATTTCTCTACAGCAATAATCCCAAAATAATTGGATGTAATTTGCCAATGGTTCAAATATATATACTTATTGTTCTCTATACTTAGTTTAGAATAGAATAGAATAGAATAGAATAGAATAGGCTTTTCTTTAGTTTCTTTAAGCATAAATGCTTTTTTGAAAAGTTTAGCTAGTCTCCAATTTGTGCTGGAACTGCTTAATATATATTTGTCCTCCACTTGTTCCATTTGTCCCCTTTCTTTCAGCAACTGGGGCACTGAAAATGATGAGAATCAGGCTTATCACAATGGCAATTCAGATCCCAGAGGATTTGGTATGTTTTTTAAAAAAGCCAAAAATGTATTATATATGTGTTTTTTATTTCCATAAAAGTTTATTAAATTTCAAAAAAAAAAAGAAAAGAAAAAGGCAGAAAAACTCTATTCCAGCTTCATTTTTAAAAAATCTTTACATGGATGAAAATTTTCTCCATGAAATAAAACAATGCTATTGGCTCTAGGATCAGCTCTCCCCAATTTAATGCATCCAGTTGTATTCAGTTTCCATAATCTGATGGCAGCATAAATTTCCTTCTAGTTTGGGCTTCATTTGTCAGAGAAATCATATTTATAATTACTATGTAATTCTACTGGAGGAACTTCAGACAAAAACAACATTATACCTGATTATCATATTCATTACATCTGGATTGTATTTATTGTCATTATTTGCATACCACATCTGTATTATAAAACAGCAAAATCATAAAACTGCATATCACAGTGAAAAAATATTGAAAGCATATTACTAAATAAATGGCAGACATGCCACAACGCTGAAGGCTTGTCAAAACAGCTATGTTTTAATGGCTTTTCAGAAGGCAACTAATGTAAAGAATAACCGGATTTTGAAGAGCAGGTGAGAGTAAAGATCAAGAATAAATCCTTTATAAGGTCAAGTCAGCAGTGCAGAGTCTGTAGTTTAGGTGTTACACAGGCAGCATGTCGGTTTCAGCATTCTGCATATACTGAGGTGTCTTGAAGGGCAGACAAAGGAACAGTGTACTACAATTTATTTTGAAACAGCTCCTTTATTTTTTTTTTTAACTTGTGAGTTGACCAGAGTCAGAGATGGGTGACTATATAAATTGAAATAACTGAATAAAAACTAAACCAGAAGGAAGGAGAAAGGTATGTTTGGGTAAAATAGCACTTTTATTGAGAAGATGGTGTTACATGATAGAGTTTGCTCACCTGGGTCTGATTCTGACCAATTGGGAGATTGATGGAATGAATGATTCAGGCACCTTGAGGCCAAGTGACTATGTTATCCTGAAATTCACAAAAACAAAGCAAGGGGGAAATGGTTAAAAATTAGCCATATGTACTTGGCTTCAAGAATTGAATGTACTAAGGAGAAAGATGGGTAGCATGCTGTAGATTGAAATCTTAAAAAGACAAAGAACAATGTGGGACAGCCTTAAAAAATTGAGGAAGCTTTAATTGTGCTGCATAGTTTAGTAACAGGGTGATAAGGAACTTGGAAACCAAATCTTAGGAAGAATGGTTAAGCTTTCTGACTATATTTTGCTTACAGAAAGGAAGACTAAGGAAAGGCATGACGGTCTTCAAATATTTACAGAAAAAGCCTGCTGGGTACAAGCACAGAGATAACTTATTCTTTTTTTTAAAATTAAGGACAGGAGGAATAATGACTTGCTATTTTTAAAATGAGTAAGAGTGAATATTGTTTACAACAATAATGGATGCTGCCCAGACATTTGTTAGAGACAATTTAGTGCATGACTAAACGGGTCCTGGTCCATGACCTGTTAGGAACCGGACTGCAGAGCTGGAGGTGAGTGATGGGTGGGTGAGCAAAGCTTCATTTGTATTTGCAGCTGCTCCCCAGTGCTAGCATCACCACCTCAGCTCCACCTCAGATCATCAGGCATTAGATTAACATAGTGCAAACCCTACTGTAAACTGCACATGCAAGGGATCTAAGTTGCGTGCTGCTCCCACTCCCCTGGTCCATGGAAAAATTGTCTTCCATGAAACCGTTCCCTGGTGCTGAAAAAGTTGGGGACTACTGGTTTAGCATAGTGCAGAAGCTAGGGATTGGACTAGATGTAACATCTACAATGATACTCTGATTCATTCAGTAAAGTTGTATCTTCTTGATAATCTCTAAATTTATTGGACTATAATTCCCATAATTTTCAGTTTCAGAACTGGATGGAAATGATAGAAGTTGTACCAGTGCATCTGGATCATATCAGATTGTGGGTGTTGTCTTTTATTGTAATTTTGAATACAATTAATAGATTTATTCTGTAGGTATTATGGAATAATGGTTATTTATTGATTTATTTATTTGATTTATTTATTTGATTTATTTGTTAGTGCTTATATGCCACCCAACTCAACAGGGATTCTGGACGGCTTACAATATGAAAAAAAATAGTACCAATAAAAGCAATATACATAATACAATAAAAATAGTTGAACAATTTGAAACTATAACACCACCACCCCCCAGTTTAGACACCATTTACACCAATACATACATTCCATAGGCCACTGTAGATCACATTCATAACATCAGTGGCCCCAGGTCTGTCGGCAGAGCCAGGTTTTGATAGCCTTTCTAAAGGCTAAAAGGGTGGGGCTCACTCGAATCTGCGGGGGGAGTTGGTTCCAAAGAGCCGGGGCTGCCACAGAGAAGGCCCTCCTCCGTGGTCCCGCTAGTCGGCATTGTTTAGTCAACAGGATTATGAGGCAGCCCTCTCTGTGCGATCTCACTGGACGTAGGAAAGTATGTGGAAGGAGACAGTCCCGTAAGTACTCTAGTCCTAAGCCATGTAGGGCTTTAAAGGTGATAACCAACACCTTGAATTGTACCCGGAGACCAACGGGCAGCCAATGCAGCTCGCACAAGATGGGAGTGGTGTGGGTGTATCTTTGGTTTAAGCTTGTCCTGCCCGATATTTTCTGTATTTGTTTGGTTTTGGCTCCAATGAACAGTGGGACATCTACCCATGGAGTTCTTTTAAATGCTCTTGCAGATCATTCCCCAAAACGATAAGATGACTTTCAACTGGCTGAATGTCCTGGCTGAAGGCCATCTCCTCCTTTCTGGGAGAGAACTACAAACTTGGTTGGTGCTCTGCAGGGGAGGGTTCTTCTATTTGCCGCTACCGGTGCGCATTGCGACACCGCGCGTGTGCACACGTGCTACGTGTGCGTGATCTCACATCCTCTCGCGCGATTTCGGCTCTCTGCGCATGCATGAAAGGACAATTTTACTTCTGCGCATGTGCAGAGAGCCAAAAACCACAAATTTTTTTTTTTAAAAAGATGGCGGCACCTATGGCCCCGCAAAGCAGTTGCACCTGCCATTACACAATCGGCGGGCCCCTACTGGAGCGATAGAGTACGCCGCACTGGTAGGAACCCGCCTCTGGTGCTCTGGACGTAGGACCTTTGCCTTCTTTCACACTGTCTCTACCCAGGGCTCTCCTGACATGACACATCACACACACACACACACACACACACACATCAGCCTCCATCCTTGCCTTTGTTGTCCTTGATATCCACCGCAGCCTGGGCCTCCAGGAGTAGCAGGATGAGCTCCGTGTTACCGTTGAGGGCAGCATGATGCAAGGCGGAGAACCTGCCACGATAGGAGCAAAGGTCACCAAGACCATTCTTCCTTTCCCTGGATTCCCTGCACCCACAAGCCGATCTCGTCTTAGGAGGGCCGCACCTGGAATAGTGCCTCCAGTTTTGGTCAACATGATAACGTAAGATGTTGAGACTTGGAAGAAGTGTACAGGTGAACCTCGAAAAATTTTCTGAGATGGTGGATTTGGGGTTTTCATGAGCTGTACCCCATAATCATCACAATTATGACAAATCATGGCTTGAACTATCTTGCTTTGCATGTAAGGAGTCTCTCTCATATATTATGTTTCACTTTTAAGTTGCATTACTGAATAAAAATGAAATTTTGCACGATATTCTAATTTTTTGAGTTTCACCTGTAGAGAAGAGCAACTAGGATGATTAGAGGGCTGGAGACTAAAACATATGAAGAACGGAATTGGGTTTGGCTAGAGAAAAGAAGAACAGGGGAAACATGAGAGCAGAATCCTAGTCTTTGAGGGGCTGCCATGAAGAAGCGGGGGTCAACCTATTTTCCAAAGCACCAGAAGGCAAGACAAGAAATAATGGTTGGAAACTAATCAAGGAGAGAAGCAACCTGGAATTAAGGAGAAACTTCCTAACAGTGAGGACAATCAGCTGGTGGAACAGCTTGCCACCAGAAGTTGTGGGTGCTCCATCACTGGAGGTTTTTAAGATAAGACTGGACAGCCACTTGTTTGGAATGGCATAGGGCTGTGATGGCAAACCTATGGCACGCATGCCTGAAATGACATGCGGAGTCATGTCACCAGGCATGCGTGGCATCACCAGTTCCTCTTCTGGGTTTCTAGCACGCATGCACTTGCATCGCTCAGCTGGCCTTTGTGTGTGCGGCAGTGCCAGAAACCGGAAGAGCTGGTCTTCTGTTTTCCAGCATGAGCATGCGCGCTGGCCAGCTGACGGGCATATGCGCATGCGTTCCAGAAACCGGAAAACTTGCTGGCTAGCGCACATATGTGTGCCGGAAACTGGAAGCTCATTTTTTGTGCACGCATGCCCCCTGGGCAGCTCCTCTTCCTGGTCATGGCCCAGACAAGCGCACGCGCAAAGTGCTCCCTCTTTGGCACCCGGTGCTGCGTACATGCACACACGCTCCCTTTTCGGCACGAAGTACCGAAAAGGTTCGCCATCACTAAAAACAACAACAACAACAATAACAACAACAACAGATTAACTGAGTTGGAAGAGACCTTGCAGGTCATCTAGTCCAACCCCCTGCCCAAGCAGGAGACCCTATATCTGCCTCTACCTCATATCAAACTCATAACCTACTGATTGTGAGGCAAGAGCTCCACCTCTAGGCCACAGCAGCACTAGCATAGTATATAGTAGCATCCTCTGCTACCAATTGTCAACAAAAATATTATCTCTGGAATGCAAGCAATTAGAGGGATGTATCTTGGCGTTCCCATGACAGTAAAAATAGAACTTGAAGAGAATCCGAAGTAAAACTTCTAATAACTAATATTTATTTCAAACAATAATAAAAAGAATAAAATCATCCTACCAATTCATTCATTGAAGATCAAGGGAAGAAGACAGAATAAAGATGGGTGGAACATGAATACACATGCGTAGAAGAGAATAGGATCACAGGATATTATTTACATAAAAAGAACACCCGCATGATAAGAGTCAGGAATACAATGATGTAATGAAATACAATGAGTAAATGAAGTGAGCAATGCCATGAATACATGAAATGAATGTAATGAATGAATAAACTGAAACCACGACAATGCCATGCCAGGTCAAAATAATATATCAGTCCAGGTCAGCTGGCAACTCAAAAATAAACGCAGTGACACCGAAAATCGGCTGCCTGTCAGGAAAATCAGCTGGCCGACAGCTCAAGTGCCCGCAGAGTGGGCTCTGCATGCCAGCTGTGGCATGCATGCCATAGGTTCACCATCCCGGGTATAAGATCTCTTTCTTGAGCAGGAGATAGTACTGATAGACCTCCAAGGTTCCTTCCAAGTCTATTATTTCGTTATTCTGATCTGCATAATCTTTTATCTACATGCTTTTACGGCAGACCAAACTTTGAAGGGAGGTGGGTGGGTGAAACATCAAACCATTTGAGTCAAAACAATTCAGGAAACCGCTCGGGAAGATGGTGAAGCTATGCCAAGAATGTTCAAATATAGAAAATAGCGCTTGAAAAATGAAAATGCCCTAATTGTTTCCTTGGCAAATCCTACAGCCTACGGTATTGCAGCTAATGATCCATTCCTTGGCATACATTCATTTCCCAAACTACATGCCATGGTATGTCTGGATGGATCTTTTAGCTCAGGTCTGTAACACCCCAATGTATTACACTATTTATTCATTTTTGGAAGTCGTCCTCATTATCTGCTGTTGAAAACATTGATTGGCCAAAACAAATTGCTTTTAAGGAGAAAACTCTATGTCCGGGCATTACTTCATTTTGCATACGTAAGATTTTGCAGTTACTGGTTCTGAAAATAGAAATCCATCTCATTAGATGTTTTTGACCTGTATTTGGCACGCTGAATAAAAGTGCGCTAAAATAATCTATACTACAATAAATTAATTTGGATCCTATGTTTTCGTACCAGGTAAACAAGTTGTCACGAACTCCTCTGAGTTTGAAAGGCCGCCAGGATGACTTTCCACTAAGAAAATTACGACTATTGTTTGTGCTTTCTGTCCCTGAAAAAGGTGAGTGAGATTTACAGAAACAACAACAACAATAGATTGATACTTGCCCTAGGATATATCAACTATGTTACCTGTACAGCTATACTTCACTGTATATTGATGGATGGGCAGAAGCAGAGGTATAGCTTAAGCGGAACAAGCTGTACTGAATTCACCTTCAAATAGAGACTACAGATTATCAGAGTTGGAAGGGACCTTGTAGGTTATCTAGTCCAACCCTCTGCCCAAGCAGAAGACCCTACACCATTTCTGACAGATGGCAATCCAGTCTCTTCTTGAAAGTCTCAAATGATGAAGCTCCCACAACTTCCGAAGGCAAGCTATTCCATTGGTTGATTGTTCTCACTGTCAGAAAGTTCCTCCTTATTTCTAGGTTGAATCTTTCCTTGATCAGTTTCCATCCATTATTTCCTGTCTGGCCTTCAGGTGCTTTGGAGAATAGCTTGACCCCCTCCTCTCTGTGGCAGCCCCTCAGATATTGGAACACTGCTATCATGTCTCCCCTGGTCCTTCTTTTCATTAAACTACACATAGCCAGTTCCTGCAACTGTTCTTCATATGTTTTAGCATCCAGTTCCCTAATCATCTTTTTTGCTCTTCTCTGCACTTTTCCAGAGTTCCAATATCCACACTGAGTTCCAAACTGGCGTCCCTCTTTTCTTCCTCTTGGGTTGGTTGCAAGACGTATTTTTGGCAGTATTAAGGCCGGCAGCCCTATCTGGAAGGGCCCAAGGATGTCTTTGGCTGCAGGCCTGGAAGATTGCTACATGGAGCCCTGTGCCACTTCCTTTTTAGCCTCGTGACTTTTCATCCTCCCTGTCGGGACCTTCATCTGATTGATAGATTCCTCTTGGGTATTTATTTAGGATTATCTCTTTTCTTTTCTTCTCTTTTCTCCTTTTCCGCTGATGCCTTCCGGCTGATGGCAGGTTAAACATAACCGTCTCTCTCTCCCTCACCTCCCACCCCCATCCTTGCCACTTGTTTCCTTTGGGAAGGGCTAAGTTCAGGTATGTCTGAAGGGAGCTGTGTTTCTCCCTGTCTGATGTGGTTTGTTATCGCAAAGCTATTAATAAAATCTCTGTGTTTCCCCAGCTGTCACTCGGCTGAGATCAGAAATCACCCCTGATCTCAAACAGTGTTTTCGCATAAGAGAAACATGCAGAGACATGAGCTCTAAAGCCTTTTGTTGGCTTTTTAAAATTTTTTTTGCTCCCCTACTCAGTGGATCTGTGTAGCTTGTCCTGATGTGGCTGTAAACTATATCGGGAACTGCGGTGGGAGTTATTCTTCGGTGACGGTACTTCATTGCTCACCCCACGTCTGCTATTTCTCCACCTAATGGTAAGGAGGTCATGGCTTGCTTGCTTTGTCAGAGGTCTCAGCAGGAGATTAGGGCTGAGAGGTGAGCGCTCCAGGTGCAGCTGAGCATGAGGGGCTTATGCACTGCCTGGGTGTCAAGGGAACGCATCCTTCCTTCCTAATGACAGGGCACTGCATGTAGGGACATGACGCTCCTTGTCTCCTCACAGATGTGTGGTTAAGCAAAAGACAATTGCAGATGTTCTTGGAATTCCCAAACCGGATACAGAATTGCTAAGAGGATGTGTGTGTGTGTGTGTGTGTGTCTGTGTGTGTGTGTTTTTCTGTCGAGTCACCTGGTATACCCAAATATGGGAGGGAGCATACTGCTTCCTTTTGCCTTTCAGCCCCACTCCAGGGGCCATCCACCCTACAAACCATATTTTTCATCTCATCATCACCCTTCTAGGATTTGAAGGAAGGCAAAGCAGCCCAGGTTCAAATCCCAGAAGGGTATGGCTAGCTGATGAGAGCTAGATAGCTTGAAACAGATCTATACTAGTCTCCCTTTATTTCTTTATCAGTTCATTGCAAGTTTGGAAAATATATATATATGCTCCTGGACCTCTATGCATTGTTGTTAGAGCACCTCGAGATGAAAAAGCTTAACTTGTGTTAGGAAGTGAGCATCTTGATTCGGACACCTGTTTTAGCGATTCTGCTAAATCCCACTTAACACTTACTCAACCTAGAATAAAAGATGCACTTAAATTGTCTAATGTGGATACTTTGCTTCTGCATTATTGTGGATGGAACCTATTTGTATATATTGAGGTTTATGAATTGAGATATAATACGATGATGACATGGTAAACTGTATATTTATTGTTGATTGTTATTGTCCCAGTTTGGCTAGGGTGCCTTTTTGTACGAATATCCTTTGTGTGTGAATGGCATGAACCTTTCTCAGAGATCCTTCCTACAAACGCTATTTTTATAACCACAAATTGCTGAAAAACACTTTTATTTTTTAGTTCTGTTAAAACACCAGCCTTAATGGATTCCTCAATCTTCTTTTAACGTCTCTGCTTTCCTGGCAGAAGTTGAAAAATACCATTGCATTGCCATGGGCAAACTCTAATGTGCTTAACATGCAGTGCAAGCCTTTTGGTAGGTCTAGAGCAGTGGTTCTCAACCTTTCTAATGCCGCAACCCCTTAATACAGTTCCTCATATTGTGGTGACCCCCAACCGTAAAATTATTTTCATTGCTACTTCATAACTGTAATTTTGCTACTGTTATGAATTGTAATGTTGGGTACCTGGCCTGA
>JANHGD010007276.1:40457-50469 GCA_027560375.1 Imantodes cenchoa
ATGGGGATTTTGCAGTATCCTTCCCCTGCCACGCCCACCAAGCCACACCATGCCCACCAAGCCACGCCCACAGAACCTGTAGTAAAAAAATTGGATTTCACCACTGATTTTGTCCCAAAACCGGGTTGAAATGTAATATCCTCCCCAGAACTTCATATAGTGGCAGTATTGCCTCCTTATGGATGGTTTGCCTTTAAACTTTCTGAAAAATTCTGCAAGCTGCTAGGCGATGTAAACAGAGCTATTATTTCTTTTGGAAAATTATTTGGGAGAAATGCTTTAAATACAAGGGTAGCACTTCTCTGCTATTCATTACAGCAGCCATATCAACTGGCTGATTTCATGAACAGCTGAGAGGTTCTGTGTTGCTGCTCACGAATTATTTTTCAATTATTTTCAATATGTCAACAATCTGAATGGGTAAAACAGCTCCTTATAACTTAACATTGCTTTTATGTTCAGGGTTTCTCAGCTTCTTACATGTTTACTTTTTAACAGCAATCTGTGCTAGAAAAACAAATGGCTATTCCTTATTTTGCAGCTGTCTTCCACCACCTAGTTCAGCATACGGAGAAGCAGTACTGTAGCAATGTGTTGACTACAACTGCTAGGCTATCACTTCCTGCCAACCTGTCTACTGAATGCTGGTTACAGATAATGCAGTACAGTACAGACAGTACGGGCTTGTAGCCTCATACATCAGGAATGTACCAAGTTGGAAAGGCTATGCAGTATAGGAAAAACTAGAGAAATCTGGATTAATTTATAACCTCTCACTCAGGAGAAAGCATCTATGAGTTCAGATCATCCTGAGAAATTTTGCTGCCATAAGTCAACACACTTTTCCTCAGTTCACACAGAAACACTGACTGAATTGCTTTTCCTGTCACTTCAAACTCTGATATTCACTATTATACTTAGGATAGCAGGGTAGTTCATCTTCAGTTTCATTAAGATCCTGAAGATGAAACTCAAATTCTTTGGCCACCTAATGAAAAGAAAGGACTCACTGGAGAAGAGCCTAATGCTGGGAAAGATTGAGGGCAAAAGAAGAAGGGGATGTCAGAGAATGAGGTGGCTGGATGAAGTCACTGAAGCAGTAGGCGTGAGCTTAAATGGACTCCAGAGGATGGTAGAGAACAGGAAGGCCTGGAGGAACGTTGTCTATGGGGTCGTGATGGGTCAGACATGACTTCACAACTAACAATAACAATCCTTATTTTACACACCACCAGCATAATGCCTGCACATCTTCACACACAGTACATCTTGCTAACTTGTTTTTAAGAAGGCAAAACATAAGGTTTCTCTCAGTTTAACTAGAAGATTCTGGTAAATAGGGGCTGATGGCAGCACAAATACCCTGAAAGATTATTGGATTTAATTCAGTAACTGTCAATAATTAGTTCATTGGAAAGTGGTCAAATGTGCCATATTGCTCTTTTTTCTTATTTTTTAAAATCTATTGGAATATGAGCCTGTAAAAATGGACTTCTTAAAATCTGAACAAATGTGCAAGACTGTAGGCTATTGATATAACATCAAACCACATTCCTCAACTTCTTTCAAATAAAGTAATGCTACTTACTTAGCAACTTCTGTAACTTATTTATTTGATTTGCATCCTACTTATATTTTATACAACACCATGTTCCCTTCTCCTATTTTCCCCCACAATAGCAAGCCTGTGAGGTGAGGTTCACTGAGAAAAAGTGACTGGCCCTTCAAGAATATACTTCTGTTATATGGGAAATATTTTCTAAATGATGGCTTCACACACAGATCAAACTGAAAAAGGAAATAGTTTGCTAGCAAGCGATACTGTATGCATAACTGTAAATCATAATGTTTATCTGATTGAACTGATGCTAGAAGAGCATAAGTATTTTTGCAATATGTATGCGGCCAAATTAAAATTCAGGAAGGTTGCATCATTAGCCATTATATAAATAGCTTATTAAAAAAGACACAGATATGTTTCTCTTAGCAAATTTAAAATAATCATTAAACTCTTTCAGCAGATTGCTGTTAATTGGGTTGGGAATTAAACAGCTTTGTATGAGTGCAGTTAATTAATAGCTCATTACTTTTTTAATAAGGCAAATTCACTTGTAAGTAAGAAAGATGCCATAGAATTTATCACAGTCTTGAAATTAGACTGGGATTTTCCATCATTTTAGCTACGGAGAGAGTCAATCTTATAACTTGAAAGATGAGGATTATATCTAAAAAGGCTTGCATTAGCTTTTCTCAACTCCCTGGGCTTTCAAGTTTCAAGAGTTTTCCATGTTATCAAGTGAATCTATCAAAGATAAGACATTATTTTTCTTTCGGCTTATACATTCAATCTATATTAGGCAAGAAGGAAGAAATAGGGAATGAATTGTGGAACAGTCTTTTATAGTCAAGAGCTTGCCTTGATGAAAGGTAGGCAAGTCAATACAGGGGAATATATATATTGTTAAATACCTAACTAAATGGAGGAGAGGAGTTGTTAAGTATTTATTTTCCTATTTACTAAAATCTCTCCATTTCCTCTCTCGTCAAGGACATTCTATGAATTTCATTCCCCTCAACAGTATGGAGGTTAAAACAAGAAGTTATAAGAGCAATATAAACGGTACCATAAACAATTACAATAGCTGCTTGAAGTAACTATATGTACATATATGAGTTGATTCTTTTTGGTGCAAGAGTGTTTTTATACTAAGAACATTATTTACCGATCAATTTATATGAGTGTATGGATGTAATGCTGGCAGTGTCATAAGAATCTATTATGCAGATTTAAAATCAGTATTTGTCAAATAATGAAGTGATATCCAAATAAAATGTAGCGAGCTATTGAAAACATTTAATGAAAGAGTTAAAAATATAATTGTATCCAAGCATAATTGTAAACAAGAGAAGTGGAAATATCAGATTGTTCTATGTTCTTGTTCTATGCAGCTTGACACAGATGAAATCAAATTGGAATTGGAATATTTTTTATTGGCTAATTATGATTGGCCACACAAGGAATTTGTGTCTGGTGCATATCTACCTACAAACAACAAAGTGATAAACCATAAGATACCAATAGGAAGAGATCAGGGGTGGGTTCCACTTACCTTCGCCACCGGTTCGCATCGCAATGTTTCTTCGGAGCTATCTGAAAAATCAGTCACTGAAATTCAGCATTTCTGGCCACTAACAAATCAACCCAGGAGCCAAATAGTACATTACGAAGAGACTGAGTTGGATGTCCCCTCAGATGAAGAAGCAGATGTTAGCCGCTTCCAGACCACATGCAGGAAGATTACTTCAGGTGAAAAATCACCTCAGGCAGCTTGCCTTGGCTGTGGTGGGAACCACAACTGGGCATGCTACAGGTTCAGAACCACCATTTGCTGCCAGTATGGCAAGAAAAGCTACCTGTCCAGGGTGTGCAGAGCATCCCTGCCTTCCTCCAATTTGCCACCAGCACCTGCCTACCAGCCAAGATCCAATAGAAAACCTCAAACTCAGAGAGATGACTGTTCCTCCATCTCCAGAGCCACCCAGCCTCACACCATGGCTGTGAGTCAGGCAACCATGTCAAATTCACCTCACAAACTCTATGTAACTGTCCAGCTTAAAGACCAGCCTTGCATAATGGAAGCCGACACTGGCTCCTCCAAATCCTTACTTTCCTGGGCAGCCATCAACCAGTTATTGCCTAACTTTGACAAAAGCCGCCTTCAACCTTGTTTAGTGTCTCAAGGACTACCAGGGCAAGCTAATCCCTACAGAGGGCTGTGAGTCCTTTCATGTTTCTCATGCAGGTCTTATCATTGTGAATGGCCAGCTGCCATCACTACTGGGGCTAGATTGGTTTTCTGCCCTAGGTCTCACTGCCATCGGCATCCACATGACTAATGATGACACCTTGGACATCCTCGCCTCTGATTTCATTGATGTATTTAGCTCAGGCCTGGGTAAATATATGGGGTGCCACATTTCTTTCAATTTGGACCCCCAGGTGGCCCCTATACGCTTGAAGCCCAGGCGAGTCCCCTCGGCTCTGCAGCCTAAAGTAGATTTAGAACTGGATAAACCTATCACCCAAGGGATGTTAGAGCCTATAGATCACTCCAAATGGGAAACCCCTATTGTAATTCCCCTAAAGTCTGATGGCTCCATCAGGATTTGTGCTGACATAAAGCAACCCTTAACAAGGCACTGCAGGCCAACCCATACTCTGTCCCAGTAGTAGTGGGGTGGAGTGACCTCCTACACTCCTTGGGTCAGGGTTCCATTTTCTCCAAGCTGGATCTTGCACAGACCTATAAGCAGCTCCCGGTGAATGAAGCCACTGCCTTGGCTCAAACCATTGTCACCCACCAGGGAGCTTTCAAGTGCAAACGCCTCCAGTATGAGTGTAGCCCCTGGCATTTTTCAAAGCCTCATGGAACTGGATGCTCCACGGATTGCAGGGGGTGGTTCCCTACTTTGACAATGTCCTAATCTCCACCTCCAGCCACTCTGAACTTGTAGGCAAATTGAGAGCTGTCCACCTCCGGTTCTGGGAGGCTGGACTTAAGCCCAGGAAAGATAAATGTTGCATTGGTGTCTCCAGAGTGGAATTCTTTGGATTCCTTATTGACGCTGATGGTATCTACCCCACCCCATCCAAAATCGAGGCTATTCAACTTGCACCTCCCCCTTCCACTAAGGCCCAACTCCAGGCTTTTCTGGGGTTCCTTAATTTCTATGCTGTTTTCCTTCCATACAAAGCTGCTGTGGCTGAGTCCCTGCACCAGCTCCTGGATTCTAAGGCAACCTGGCACTGGGGGCCTACTGAGGCTAGGGCTTTCCAGGATGTTAAGGACTTGCTTACATCCAAGGCTGTCTTAGTTCAATACAGCGACAGCCCTCCCTTATAGTTAGCCTGTGATGCTTCCCCCTATGGGGTGGGCACTGTCCTGAGTCATGTGTTGCCCAATGGCTCTGAGGCCCCTGAGTCTTACTACTCTCACGCTCTCTCAATGGCTGAATGTAATTACAGCCAGCTGGATAGGGAGGCCCTGGCTTGTGTCACTGCCATCCGTAAATTCCACGACTACCTCAAAAACTGGGTTTTGGATTAAATAAGTATTCACTTTTCATTTTCTGACTTCCTTCCCACCCTTTCCCCTGTTGCACTTCAATAAGCTGTAGAAGAGTATAAAAGCTGACAAAGTAAAATATTTAATGTGAACACCATAATTGAAATTCTATTTGTTGCTTGAGAACTTGAGCTTGAGAAAATGTTCTCAGTTCCTTGACAAAAAGGAAATTACCCTTGTGACATCCTATCACTGAATATTTTAGCATTTTGACTTGGAGGAACTTAATTCACAAGGTCAAATCATCTGTTTGACTATAACAGTGCCATTCATAATTATCTGCGGGAAATCAGGAATGTGAACAACTGGGAGTCATGTTTCAGGGTTGCTAATTATATATGAGGTTTCAGTCACTGTGTGTTGCGAAACCCAACAGAGGCTACATCAGCACAGTCCACATTTTCTTATATGTTTAGTTCTGTAGATAAGATTCTTGGATGAAAAGAGAAATATCTTCAAGGAAAAGCAGAGTCCAGTTGCCTTTTGAAAAAGCACCTTTGGGACTGTAGATAAGACAATTTTTTTGTATCAAGGATGTAGTCAGAACTGTTGCATAGAATCATAGACTTGCAAATTTTATTTATTTATTTAATCTATAGGATGCCCAATATCAAAATAAGACTGGTTGGTTTATAACCAAACCCATTTTCCTGATAAGGTAACTCCGGGCAGCTTATACTGGAGCGCATAACACCAGACATGTCTCTGAAAGGTAAAAATCACAAAACTGCACTTACTTTGGCCATGTCATGCAGGGGAATTCACTGGAGAAATCAATTATATTTGTGAGAGTTAGTGGTAATAGGAAACCAGGCCATCAAAAAAACCCATGATGGCTGGACACCATCCAGAGAGTAGAAAAAACTACCCTCTGGCTGGTGCAAGATTGGAAGATGTGGAGAGACTTGGCCCATAGAATCACCAAGAGTCAGACACGACTGAATGGATAACGTCATCATCACCACTAGGCAGCTTACAGATCATAAAAAGATAAATTGAAAGTAATTAAAATATTAAAACTATGCAAATTAAAAATTTAAAAATATACAATAAAACAGGACCAAGAGATGGGCTGCACAAGGATGACATCTTACCCCATCAACCAGGGGTAAGTGCCCCTTGGGATCCCAAGTCAATGAGCAAAACCAAGCTTGGGGGTGAGATGGCTTCTCATATACCTTGTACCCATGCCACATTGGTAATAAGCAACATCTTGAATTGGACCCAAAAGCAAACCCTAATAACTCACAGAACAGTACACACCAAACGACTCTACACCAACGGTAGTTTCCAAATATTCTTCAACAGTAATGCTCTTGAGTGTGTTGCAGTAATCCAAACAAGAGATCACTAGGGCATGAGTGACCATGAATCTCTGGAAGCTGTCCCACCTCCCCTCTCTCAGAGTGGTGA
Organism: Imantodes cenchoa; assembly: GCA_027560375.1. Classification (NCBI taxonomy): domain Eukaryota; kingdom Metazoa; phylum Chordata; class Lepidosauria; order Squamata; family Dipsadidae; genus Imantodes; species Imantodes cenchoa. Next base: position 46,997 of record JANHGD010007276.1, read on the forward strand.
CTGGTGTTAGATTCAAAACCCAAGTGGGCACATCTCTAAGAGGGATACTCCCTCCTTCTTGTCTCAAAGATACAAGTCAAGATCAAAGATACAAGTCAGTTCAGTTGCTTCTTCACTATCATACTGAAGATGAGGAGAGTTTTATTATAGGCTGATCTGTAATATAATCAGGGGTGGGTTGCTTACCTTTTCCTACCGGTGCGCTACATGCACATCATGATGTTTTGTGCGGGTGCGCATGTCCCCTCGTGAGATTTTGCTTCCATGCATGCACAGAAGCAAAAAGATTGCTGAAAATCTCTCCCTCACATTCGTCCCCTCGCAAGATTTTGCTTCCGTGCATGCACAGAAGCAAAACATCGCCAAAAAATAAGAAAAAAAAGATGGCACTGCACACGGACTGGCAAAGATGGCACCAGAGTGGTTGTGCACAAATTGTGCAATCGGTGAGCCGCTACCAGAACGGCGCATTGGACCACAACGGTAGGAACCCATCACTGAATTCAATATAACAAAAATGGGATGAAACTGACATGAGAGCCAAGGAGTTTGGTCTTGAGTTTTAAAAAGGGAGTCAGTGAGATGATGTCCAGACACAGCTTGGAGGATGACTCTATAAAATTCTGTGAGAGTGACAGAAATTTCTTGATGGTAAACATGCCTTCTCCAGTCTAAATCCATCTATGCCTTTTTCAGGTGAGCTCTCAAAGTGTTTCTTCACTGGGTAAAAGCACTATAGCCAACTGTTCTCCTCTCAAATGAGACAATTCTAGATGGAACAAACTCAAGGAGTCTATTGTGAGTAGTCTGCCAGCCTCACCAGTAGTAAGAGACCGTGCCCAATCATTCCAACAAAATTCCAACCATCAGGGATTGCCTCCAGAACAATTGAACTCTTCTAGCTCCCGTACCTTTCTGACAATCCGGTAGCATGCCATGCTCTAGATGGCCCCCGTTGTGTTTCCATGGCCCCATTCAGATCCAGGCTAGCCATGCACTACTGGTGACAGAGCAGCTCTTTGGCCCCTCCTTCACTGAAGTCCTTGTTTCCAGAGCTGCAGCTTCTCAGCTTGCCTGTGCCTTTATCACTCCTCTGCCTCCAAGCCAGCCTCCAACAATAGCACTACTCTGTGAGGCCTCCAGGTGGCCAGTGGTTGCAAAGCTCCAAAGACTTCCTTGTGTATTTATTTTAATGCAAAAAATATATTTTTCAAAGGAGTTGGTTTGAAAAATGCAGAGTCTTTCTTTCTATCCAGAGCAAAGATATTTTTAAGGTGATGAACAACTGAATTGATGGAATTTTCAATGTTTGCACATACAATGCTGCTCTCCATACCTCTACAGCTGTATATAAACCTAGGATATGTTTCTTTTCTAAGCACTGCTTCAAGGTAGCCCTCTTTCTTATAGGAACTTCATTATATTCAGAAATAAAAGACATACCATAAATATTTCATACTAAAAGAAATACTTAAATCATATTGGAAAGTTCCTTTAAAATGTTCTACTTTGTTTTCAGTTTCAAGAAGAACCTTCTTGAAAGGAAAAAAATTGTGTGATGTACATTATAGAAATAAAGGAATTGCACAATTAAATTATACAGTATGTGTTGTTCTAACCTTAGGATGAAATTTGTGTGGTCCTCTAGATGCTGCTTAACCTAAATTGCAATTATAATGGAGTGTTACATGGATATCTTGTAATTATTATTTGTTGTAATGATCTTTATTAACATTTCTATTTACTTATTGCATGTTTATATTGTTCTTTATTCTGTCAGCTTCCGAGAGTCTGTTGGGTGGCATCAAATTGCAATAGCTAGAAGACCTATAGTTCCCCTGCTCCCTGCTTCAATCACTCTCCCCCAGTTTTGCTAGATTGGGTTTTAAAATGAAGAGCTAGTGGGAAAAATGAATCTAATTAAGAACAGAAAGGACTTTTCACCACTGTATAATTGAAATTAGGTATATTGTAGTGGTGTGGTGATCTTTACCATGACAATGGTTTATGACAGTAATGGCATTTCCAGTCTCCTTTTCCCTCCCAGTCATTCACTGCATGCTTGTCATTTCATTTTGCTAATGCCACCCAGCTTATCATTTCACAGCTGTTGGCCCTTGGTTGTGCATAGGCTTTTCAAGCTTATTGAGGACATCCTCCTCACATAATATACACACAGTTTTACTTTCTCCAATTTGGAAAAGGGGCTGTCTTCCTATTGTGTCTCTGAAATAACATTCCCCATGAGTGAGCATGTACATTAATACCTATTTAGTGCCACTGCCAAGCTGGATAAGCTTGTGTTTGATGGCGCTCGGGTGCTTCCTCTAACGGCAGTTTCTTCTCAAGTATAGCCCCTTAGGGAGTTTAAGCTATCCTGCCTCTGCAGCTGGTGCAATTCTGTTGCCATTCGGATGTCAGATTGTCAAGGTTCTCTTTTCTTACAAATAGGATCTAAAGAACAAAGTCACACAAAAGAGATGGTTTTAAATAAGGACTGGCAGGTTGGCAGTGCAGTGTGGGTTCTTTTGTCCCCTAATGGCAACCTGTTAGAGAAATGAGCTGGTTTCAGTTCTAAGGATGTTTGGATTCTATTATCTCATTATAAGGTAATGCGTTATTTTATTATTGGTAGCACTTAACTCTTTATGCCAATCTCCAAAGAAAAATACTTGTAGTGTTTAAAAAACAAACTCTTGAATCCCCCCATGTTTCTTACAGGCTTCATCAACAATAAAGTATTCTTCTTGGCAGGAAATATAACAGTCTTACCAAAAGAAAAGGCTCAATACACATATCTGTTTGTATGTTGGCATTTCTGTAGCAATAAAAATATTTTTGTGTTCAACAATGCTTCCTTGATATAAAATGCTAATACTATACCTTTCCATTCCATTATCCTGCAAAGAATCCTGACTGTTTTGAAATGCTATTCTTTTGCTCTTTTATGAACTTTTGTTTGTATTATGTTTTATTGATTATGTTCCATCAAATTGTTTTCCCACTCCCAGTGATCTTTCTTCCTGATCATCTGTCCCTAACCAGGTCTTTCAAGTATTCCAACAGTAAACCAATTGTCACTTTACCTGAATCCATCCACCATGTCACTGGTTGTTCTCTTCTTCTCTTTCCTTTCATCTTTCCCTTGGACCCTTCCCCACAGAGCTGTGTTGTCATGTAATGTGTCCAAAGTAGGGTCATTTGAACCTAGTTATTTGTCCTCAAGTGAGAAATTTGGGTTGATTTGTTCAATGTTCCATTTTGTTTGTTTTATTGGCTAACCACACATGATACCTTGTTCCACTAATGAGTTACATGACACCAGGGAGGGAAAACGGCTACTTGGCCCCCATTCGGACATTATCACTTAGGGGTGTACTCACTTTTGTTGCCAGTAGTTTAGACATTAATGGTTGTGTGTTGTGTTATTTTGAGGGGACAGCACATTTACACTGTTATACAAGCTGTAAACT
>JANHGD010007284.1:30969-45375 GCA_027560375.1 Imantodes cenchoa
CAGTGGTGGGGCTCATTAATAAGAACAATGAGTCTGCTTATAGAAAGGAAGTACAAGGGCTGACATTGTGGTGTAAACTGGTTGTTAAGTGAATCGCTGCAGTTAAGTTCATAATTGTTAAGTGAATCTGGCTTCCCCGCTGACTTTGCTTGTCAGAAGGTTGCAAAGGAGATCTCATGACATCAATACATGCCAATTGCATGAGTTTTGATCCCATGACCACTGGGAGGCTGCGGTGGTCGTAACATGTGAAAAATGAACAGGTTACTTTTTTCAGTGCCGCTGTAACTTTGATCACTGAATGAAGGTTGTTAAATTGAGGACTACCTGTAACTTAAAAAGTTAGTACTTGCAAGGATCCTATTTTTAATCTAGCAACCAACTCTGCAATGAGAGGCTCAGCTGAAGGGGAAGCAGCACAGGATATTGAGCTAGAGACCACAATAGCTAGGTGAAAATGTGAAACACACTTGCTATCTCACATTCTGAATACCAGCCAAGTGGCATGCAATATAAATCCAGGACTCTAAATCCAGGTCTCTGCCCCACTGACGATTTTGAAGCTCCAAGTCAAATCAACAAGAGATGGAACAAGAAAGTCCTTTATGTTCTGACAGGTCCATTTTTTTATTCATTAGAATAATTCCCCCCCCCCTCAAGATCAGAAAAAACAACAACAAAGAATTGCCTGAATTTCAAATTTCACTTTCATAATACTGTCCTGTATGAAACAGGGATCATAGTTTATTTCTGGCATGTTGATTTCCTATGTGACTTAGAGATGCCCCTTGCATGTGATCCTAGGGAAAAGAAACCAGCTTAATTTACACTTCACACCACACATCACCTGTCAGTTTCTCTAGGCATCCATTGGAGTTTTGGATTCCTTCAGAACATGTTTCCGTCTTAACATACAATTATATCCCCTCAGAACTGTTGATACGTGCTGCTCCAAACAAACCCTCAAACTACAATTTCAGCCATAAGGGAGTTTGTGTGTGGTGTGTGAGAGAAACTTTGCACAATGGGGCAGCTTCTCTTTGAAAAGAGCTTAAGGCAAACACATAGAACCACAATCGGTGTGTAACCTCCAGACTGGAAAAATAGCAAACACTGGACTTCCGTTACCTGTACAAATAGAATCCAGCTCAGGACACCTGATATTCAAACAACACATTTTCACAAGAATGGCTTGAAAAATAGCTCCCAGATCTGTCTTAAGTTTTTCATTAGATCTCAGACAACGGATGAATAAAAGGAACGCTTGAGTTATCTAAAGCTAGAAAATACCCGGACTTGAAGAAGGCAGCAAGGACAAAAGACACCACTAACACATCTAGAAATTGTACTTATTTGTATCCTGCTTTTATTACTTTTACAAATAATTCAAGTTCATAAACATGTGCATTTTTTCTGCCTAAATTTTAAGGCAGAATGCATTATTAAAAACTATCAAAAGAACAACACAATAGGACAAATTCGTGGAGCAGCCAGTTTTAAAATCAGCACCTGTGCTGTCAGTTTTCTAGGTTTCTGAGGTTCTGAAACTATTGTTCTATCTTCCTCCTTACTAATAGCAAACCTGGTGACTCCATAGGCATCTAATAAACCGTCCAGGCTGTTTCCTTTCAAACAGTAGGAAAAGTTTTTCAACTTCTCAGACTAGCTCACGGCACTGGCATTTTGAGGTAGATTCCCAGTCCAAGAATTAATCAGAGTCATCTTCTCTGATGTCAGATATGTTCATCTAATAATTTGTTCTATTTACTTATATATCAGTTTGGAATAAGGTACAAAGGGTTCTCGGTGATGGGGGAAAGGAGGAAGAGAAGGAGGGGGGTAGTATTTTCTTTCTCTTCTGAATTGGACATTGTCTGGACTGCAAAACTGGCACTGCTAAAAACATATAGTGCTTCTTAAAAGTTTTTAAAAGGAGACATTGTTACTTTCCATTCAGTTTTCCAGAATATCTATCCAACTTCAGGCCCTCTGAACAATTTTCCATCAGTTTGTTTTCTTTGACACTTTCCCCTCTGGTGACCTCACAAGCTCTCTTCCAAAAGTCTTCCCAATATACCCATAAATTTCAGTTCATTAGGAAAAACTTCCTGATCCATTGCTTTTTTAGAAATGTCTAAGTATATGGGGAAATGAACTGTAGGAATTCATTCTGTCTACATATTTCTTTTTATGGAAACTTCAAGATGGATCTGTTACAGCAGATGGTTCCTCAGGGTAAGATATCCTTCAACTACCGTTAGCTTCTGCAGCATTACATAGTCACAACTAAAAAGTGTCCCATAAATGGGATTTATCCCGATCTATAAAAGCTGAGGTTCCAGCTTAAGTGCACCACAAAGCAGAGTCTCCTCAAAGTCCTTCTTATTCCAAATCTGGATCTCTCTCCATTAAACTCCCTATTTAGCTTCCACATTTTTGAAAATTTACCCCTTTAGCCAATTACTTCATGGCAAAGTCTAGACTTAGGACCAAAAATTGTTCAGCTGATTCAATTTTTATTAGAATATTTTGACTGCAAGGGTTTTTTTTTTGAAATTGCACCGAATTCTTTCCAGACTAAATTTCTATTAAAGCCTATTAGTATATTTCATTAAAACAATCTACTGATACAAAACACTCACTTTTTGCAATCTTTTTTGGGGGGAACAAACAGAGAGTCCTTTTTATTTTTTTTAAATATTAACTGGCAGTTATGACATTCACTGATGGAGGTAGTCTGACAAAACATAATTAAATGCTTTAAAATGCTGTGCTGCCAGGCTGCATTCTTAAGAATGCTCACTTTTTATTACATGATAGGGAAGATAATGGGAACTGCTTAAGTGGCAACACAGCAGGTGCAATTGCATCTCAAGGAATCAAGGTGCTCACCCATGTAAACAGCTTTCCAAATATTCAGAAGGTAGAAGCTGTTTTCGACATCTCAAGGATAAGCTGAGAAATCTAATAAAGATCAGTCCCCAGCAAAGAGCTGAAAGAAGCAGAGAAACTAGAGTATATCCTTTCTAGTACCTATACCAGTGATGGCAAACCTGACACGTGTATCAAAGATGACATGGCGTTTTGGGTGACACTCCTGTGTTCATTAACACCTGACAACAAATATTCTCGAAAGCACGCCCTGTTCTTGAGTGATTTTTCAGAGGTTGCAGAGACCACATGGGAATGGGATGTGCTCTCTCACAGCCTTCAGAACAACACACAAGCAGGGTGTGTTTTTGCACAGCATACAGAGCCTCCAAAAATCGTGGGAGAATGGGGTGTGCTTTCGCGTGGTTTTCAGAGCTTGCAGAAGAGAATTTTCCAAAATTGCTTCAAGGATAAAGGTCTCGTGCAACCCAGAGCAGCCTCAGATAGGCCACAGGGGCTTGTCAACAGAAAGAGAACCCCACTTGGATAAGCAACGCATGGCAGATGGGTGCAACTGTGCTTTGGGCCACAATGCAAGGCAGCCTGTTTGAGTGGCACCAGAGGTCTTTACTTTAGGCCTAGTTTCGTGCTGAATGGTGTTGTTCAGGGTGGCCTAGATTGAAGGTGGGGGAAACAGAGAATGGTTTCTTTTATTGGGATGTGTGTATGACATGCCAGCAGTCAGGTTAGACATTTTCTGAATTTTTACATGCCAAGCCCAAAAGGTTTGCTATCACTGACCTATACAATACACCCAGAGATATTAGAAAACTGCAGGCTGTTTTATTTTTAAAAAGGTTTTAGTGGAACCTCATCCTGGAACATCACAAATTGTGTTAAAACTACAGATAACTGCAGGGGGAATTATAGGAAATATACACAAGATGTTCCCTGTACCACATTATTCCATTATCAAGAAAAAAAGGTTGCTTCAGAGAGCTTGCTCAAGAAAGGAATTCCTCAATGCATACAGACCCTGCCATCTGCTGACAAATCAGTGCTGCACCATCCAAAGCCCACACGCCAGCAGTACCTTCATTAGGACCAACCACCCTTCTGTCCAATACAATATTGATCTTACTGTATTTCTCAACTACGAATTTTCGATTTTTCCCCTCCTCCAATCAACCAACTATTTCTGCTTTTTATGGACTTTTCAAAATTTTGCTGCCTTACTTTGCCAATCACCTTTGCTTTCAGAACCTCATCCTACAAACACAAACTTGATTTATTATTTTTTTTGAAGTCATTTTTCACACCACTTTTAAAATAACTTTGGCTTGTACAGTCAAGGATACAGAGTGACTTGCCGGGAACAGCAATGCCGCTTTATTTCCCTATTTATTTCGTTTGTTTTTGCCAATACATGTTCTTGTTATTGTACAACAGCACCACGATTTGGAAGGGAAAGATAAGATGGCGAAATTGTTCCGCTCTGATCGCTTTCATAAAGTTGGGGAAAAATGCTCTGCAAAATTATATTTTGCTTCCTCCCCTTCATCTTAAACCTCTGCCAAGGAAGTGTACCTTCCGCTTTATCCTCTCTCAAGAACTTCCATCCAAATCTATTTATTTATTTATAAAATTTATAAGCCGCCCTATCCTGAAGGACTCAGGGCAGCGTACAAGAACAAAAAGAAATAACAATGGTAATAGCTACTACAAAAATTCCACAATATTTAAAAACCACCCTTCCAACATTCACACATCTCACAATCACAATCCAGCATCAGGTGGAACACTTACTGGTGTAAATGGAGGGTCCCTGGCCCCAACGCACCCTTCCAGGCCTCATCCGGGCCTTCCTAGGACTCCCCCAGCCTCTTACAGGCCAAAATGGAGCATCCCTGTCCCCGATCCACTCTCCCAAGCTCATTTCCCATGGCTTTACTGTACTTACTTTTTGAAGAGCTGCAGCTGAGCCACGTGGCAGAGAAGCCAAAGTCTTTTATTCAGAATCTGGTGAAGCTGTAAGAATGTGAGATGTAAGGAAAACAGCTTTCCCCATCTGAATAAAAGACTTCGGCTTCTCTGCTATGAGGGCCTCCAGACTTAATTTAGACCCAGTCTGGTCAGGCTTAGTTTGGGCCCTGTCTGCTTGCTGCTGACTGGCTAGTTTGAATGAGCAGCTTTAGGAATTGGGGTGTGGCAGCCAATGAACAATGAGACAAAGGAAGCAACCTTCCCTTTTATTGGCTGCTGCTGTTGCTGCCTCAATCCCTGAAGCAGGAGGCTGCTGTGGCCCAGTCCAGGCCTAGGCCTGCTGGCCACAAGGCCCCAGCCAAAGTCTTTTACTCAGAAGCTGGTGAAAATGTTTTCTTTAGATTTCACATTCTTACAGCTTTGCATCATCGTTTGACTTCTCTGCCAGTGACTCAGACTCTTCTGGACCTCTGGAGATCTTCAAAAAAGTAAGATCTTTAAAAAGTAAGTAATAAAATAAATGGCATGATTAACATTTCCATTATTTTCAGTGGGAAGTACAGGTAATTAAGTTAGCATGAATGTAACATATTAAGAATATATTTAAAAATATAAAAGAACTATATGTTACAAATATCCCTGATTTGCAATTAGATCATTTATGTTCATCCTTTGATCTTTGTAGCAAATTGTACATTTTTGTTTTTGTTAAAAGCAAAGTGAATATTCACTGAGCATTCAGTGTTTCAAAGGTATTCGTATCATTTTGGCCATTTTTGACATAAGATTGCCAGATTTAAAAATTCTGAGTGTTTAAACATTTCATAGAAAAGTTTTTTTATAATGCTACCATCAAGCATTTTACATAAGGCTTGTCAAATTTCTGGTTTCTGATCAGATTGCATTTCACAATGCTTCAAGTGTATAATTACTTATTTACTGAATAGATATCAGTAAACATTATATCTTTATAGCAAAAAAAAGAGTAAGTAATCCATGGGAAATGGGGTGGGGAGGAATAAGTGGAATCTAAGATGCTAGCAAAGCAGGCCCAGTCTGGGAAGACCCAGTGGATGGGGTGAGGAAAGCAATTGTGGGGACCCCAGGGGAGCATGAGGTATCTCAGTGGATTGGGAGAGGCGTTCACTTAACGTGATTCAATCAAACAAATCCTCAGCTTACAAATGTAATTGGCAGGCTCTATTACATTTGTAACTTGAGAATTACCTGTATAATGAGAGTCAGGGAGGGTTTTAGGGAAGTCCTGCCTTAGCACCACACGAATCCCGTGTCACGCCCACACTGACCAACGCCCATCCAATCACATGACCACCCAGTCATATAGCCAGATTTTTGTCAAAGAAGCCTGATTCAAATCAAACTAAATAAAATGTACAGACATTTTAATACGTACATTATAATATTTTTGACATTAAATTGCCCAACATACCAAATTTGTTGCTTGGTTCTGGATTTAAAGGTGAACCTGCAAAAACAAGTATTTTCATTACCATAAAATTCAAGCAGAATCATATTATATTGCATTATTCCATATTGCAGAAGGCAATTTTCAAAAAGTGAAATGTACCACATTAATGTATTACATACAAACAACCATAGATATCTGGATTCCAGTTTCCCTAAGATCCAGGTGACCCCCACTTTTAAAAGAATCATGAAGACCTGTATAAATACCATTCAATTGCACTCATTTCATATACTAACAAGATTATCATCAAAATCCTACAAGCTGAGATTTCAGCAATATGTGAACTGAGAACTACCAGAAGTACAATCTGGATTTTGAAGAGGCAGAGGAACTAGAGATCAAATTGCCAACACTTGTGGGATTATGGAGAAAACAAGGAAGTTCCAGAAAAATATTGATTTTTGCTTCATTGACTATGCTGAAGCCTTTAATTGTGTAGATCACAACAAAGTGTGGCAAGTTCTTAAAGAGATGAAAGCAGACCACCTTGTCTATCTCTTGAGAAAACTGTATGCAGGTCAAGAAGCAGTTAGATTTCTGAACATTCCTAACTGTGGTAATAATTTGTACTTCTAATGAACATTCTTGTCCTTCATTTTTTCATATGTAGCCGAACAGTTTCAGCTTTGCTTTTCAGATTGTGTTGGAACTCTTCATTTTCTGAGAGTTGTAAATAAGTGATGGAGAATATAATTGCCATTAGGTACCTTAAAGCAGGGGTCTTCAACCTTGGCAACTTTAAGACTTGTGGACTTCAAATCCCAGAATTCCTCAGACACCAAAACTGGCTGAGGAATTCTGGGAGTTGAGGTCCACAAGTCTTAAAGTTGTCCAGGTTAGAGACACCTGCCTTTATGACTGATTTTGGAAAGACTCGGTTTTCAGTAAGATTTAAGGTATCAAAGTTTATGAAATTATTTGATGGTTGTATCTGCACTTAGAAGTGTAGAATGGCCCACTGTCTCTGCTGAACGCATCGCTCCCTTTTTCAAAGAGTGCAGTCCCTTGTTGGCATTACTCTTTGGAAGTGTGAAGGCAAGTTGCCTATGGCTTAAGGCTGCAGCTAGAGCTGCTGTGAACGCTTTCCTTTATTGACGACACAAAAACGAGCTCACGGTCTCTGCATTTTAGGTTGTTTCTGGTTAAGCTTGTCTTTCGCTCTTCCCCTTCTCTGCTCCAGATCTGAGTTTACTGGGGGAGATCCCCAAAACTCTGACAAGCAGATCCTGAATATTTATGACCTGGGCAACAAGTTCATTGCCTACAGCTCTGTGTTTGATGATGTGGTGGATGTCCTGGCAGAGTGGGGATGCCTGTATGTGTTGACGAGGGATGGGAAACTCCATGTGCTGCAGGAGAAAGATACGCAGACCAAACTGGAGGCAAGAGATCCTTTTTTGCTTTTTCTGCAGCTCACTGGGGCAGAGACAGAAGGGCTCTTGGGCAAATAACTGCAGCACATGCCCTGATCTGGTCCTTGGGGAGCCAGGGGCTTTAAGGCCTGCGACTGCAGAATTCTTTCCACACCAACATCCCTACAAGGCTCTGAGGAAGCGGATGGATTTGACAGTCTAAATGCAAACCGCTGGAGGGAGCAGCTTTGGCTAGAACCTCTCCTTGGAACCTTTCTTGAACCACAACTTCCTTTTAACAGATGCTCTTCAAGAAGAACCTTTTTGAAATGGCCATCAACCTGGCTAAAAGTCACCATCTGGACAGTGATGGGTTGTCTGAGATCTTTCGCCAATACGGAGATCATCTGTACAACAAAGGCAACCACGATGGTGCTATACAGCAATACCTTCGGTGGGTAACATTCAAGAATTAGGTGCAGACTTGGCCTCCCTCTCTCATGGGGCTTGGCATGGATGACGAGGCTTCTCCTCTGCGTTAGCCTCCAACTAGTTTGCACCGTCCTGCGTGCTTCTCTTGCGGTCATGTTAAGAGGGGGGTTCACCCGGTGGCAAATCTGTCCCAAAGGGGACTGCAAATGGATGTTCCCAGTGAGCATCCAAGTCCTGAGATAGGCCAGAATGAAAGCTGGATGAGTCCTGGCTAGTGAGAGTATTCTTCCTCCCTCCTCAAATAAATGGAATGACTGCATAGGATGTAAACAAATAGTTTGGGAGTTTGGAGATCTACGGCGTGCATCAGCTCAGGGTGGGAGTATCCTTAGTGGGGTGTTCTTGAGAGAGGATTTGTACTGATGTAGCCTTCTATTAATGCCTGCTTCATTTCCTCCCTCTGCTCCCCAAGCTGGCCTTTGCTTGCTTCCACTGCAGTGGCACCAGTGGTTGTAGCTGTTCACTTGTTTGTGACCTACATCATTTAATCCCAGCAACTGGGACCTGTGTTCTTTTCTTAGCACTATTGGGAAACTGGAGCCTTCTTACGTCATCCGCAAGTTCCTGGACGCTCAGCGGATACACAACCTGACCGCCTACTTGCAGATGCTCCACTTGCAATCGCTGGCCAATGCAGACCACACCACCCTCCTGCTGAACTGCTATACCAAGCTGAAGGACATCTCCAAGCTGGAGGAGTTCATCAAGGTGATGGGGGGCAAAGGCACCTCAATGCTTTTCCTTCTAAACACCAAATGGCCCTTCTCTATGAATGACTTTTACGGCAGGGAGGCAGGGAGGCTTATCAGTTTCAAATAGACTGGTTGTGTTGATGTTCTATACTTGTAGTCTTCTGAAAAATTTAGTCTGTCTTCATTGCTCGAGTTGCCAGATGTGTTAGAGTTTTCCTGGTGTAAATGTAGCAAACCTTGTGAAATGAGATGCATCCTCCCTCTGGTGGGCATGTTACTTCAGTCCTGCAATGAGGACCCTTTGGAAAACTTGTCTTTGCTCAGTCTGGAGTTTCCAGGTTTGACTCCATTCTCTTCGTCCCTTCTGTAGACCAGTGAGAGCGAGGTGCACTTTGACGTGGAGACAGCTATCAAGGTACTTCGCCAGGCAGGCTGTTATTCACATGCCGTGTACTTGGCTGAGAAGCACAAGCATCACGAGTGGTATCTGAAGATTCAGCTAGAAGATATCAAGGTGAGATCTGCCTGGTTGCTTCTGGACTTCTCGTTTGGCAGCCAAGGATGTTAGATGCTAGGAAGGAGGGGAAATGATGAACGTAACCCGGTTCTGAAACGGGCTCAGCCTGGAGAATCATTACCACCAGCGTAAGAAAAACCATAGGTGAAGCTCTTCTCATCGCCTGCTTCCTTGCTCTTGCAGAACTTTCAGGAGGCCCTGCGTTATATCGGCAAGCTTCCCTTCGAGCAGGCTGAGAGTAACATGAAGCGCTACGGCAAGATCCTCATGCATCACATCCCCAATGAAACCACTGAACTGCTGAAGATACTCTGCACAGACTATCGGCCAATGAAAGAGCAAGAGGGTTCTGGCCTGCTGGCAGAGCGGAGGGTATGGGCTGAGGCCTGGGGGACAATACCAGTTGTCTGAAGGATGGGGCTGAAGTGTCTTGAGCCCAATATCATGAAAGGCTTTAAAATAACATGAAACCAGATCCAGGGGTCAGTGGTGCTAATTTGCGTATAGCCTGGGAGAGGGTAAGGGTCTTGGCCAAGTGAGAAGGGCACAGAAACCTCGGGCTTCCTGTGAAAATCTCAGAGCCTTCTTTGTGCTGTTGCCCATTAGAGCAATTCTGTTCTCCCTCCTCTACTTTCATTGCAATGCTCCCACTGTGCCCGGTGGATGCTCCTTGTGGGGAAATTTTGTTGTCCTGGGAGGCAGATGGCTCTGCTTGAGGGTTTAGGAAACAGTTTGCTATCTGGCTTTCACTCCCTTTTGCTCCCCCTCCCAACTGTTTCATGATGCAGGCAAATCCTGATGAATTCATTCCCATCTTTGCTAACAACCCCCGGGAGCTGAAGGCTTTCTTAGAACACATGTCTGCGGTTCAGCCGGACTCTAAGCAGGGTGTATACGACACCCTGCTGGAGCTCCGTCTCCAGAACTGGGCCCACGAACAAGATCCGCAGGTACGTCCTAGAGATTGCCCAGCCTGTGTGGTCATGGGAGGCCCTGGAGTCTGTCTGACGGACGTCCAATGTCCTCTTGGGTCTTCCCAGATGAAAGAGAAGCTGCACAATGGAACCATTCTCTTGCTGAAGAGTGGAAAGTTCCAGGATGTCTTTGACAAGGCCTTGGTCTTGTGCCAGATGCATAACTTCAAGGATGGGATCCTTTACCTCTATGAGCAGCACAAACTGTAAGTGCAGAGGAGCGAGTCCTTTGTTACCTGGGAAGGGGAAAGAAGGCCGGCCAGTTTCAAACCCTTCGGCTCTTCACCAACTCTCGTCCGCCCCCCTCGGTGTTTCTCTCCCTCTCCAGTTTCCAGCAGATCATGCATTACCACATGCAGAATGGGCAGTACCGGAAGGTGGTGGAGGTTTGCGAGCTGTACGGGGAACAAGAGGCCTGTCTTTGGGAACAAGCGCTTGGCTACTTTGCCCACAAGGAGGAGGACTGCAAGGAGTACATGGCGGCTGTGCTTGCACGCATCGAAACCAAGCATCTCATGCCGCCGCTGCTGGGTGAGGCCAGGCTCTGCCTTTGGGGTCAGGGTGTCGACAGAAAGTGGTGAGCTGAGCCCCGGCATCTTCTTTTCTGAGCCAGAGGAGATGCAGCTTAGCCTTGCCCACCCTGGCTGTGGGGATTTTATGGAAGTTGGTGATGGAGAGCAGTTTTCTGCTCTGCAGATATTAAGCGCTCACAATACAGACTGATTATAGATGTGGGCGGAAAATATCTGAGCAATTAGTCCTACTTGTCTTCATCTTGGAGGACTCTCACAACTGGGCAGCCCTGGCCTTGTGCGGCAGCCGCTGCTCATTCGCTTCTTCCATGCTGGGTGTGCACTCGAGGGAGAGAAATTCAAAACCTGTGCCCCACTGCCAGCCTGTGAATGGGGGTGGGAAAATACCTTGTTGGATTTTAAAATAGGAAAAAGGGTATTTTAGTAATTTAATCCATTTGATAAACAGTACTCCTCTGTTCCAAAAGGTGGGAGCTCCTCTCCTTATGCACAGACAGAGAGAGACTTGAGAAAATGATAAACTGGAAAGGCGCCTAATCCAGTTCTTATGATATTTTAGGAGGCTTATATGCTATATCTTTGTTATTCTTGTTGCTCCTAAACTGATTTTTGACAATACAGGAAGAGCCAAGTTTATTTTTGGATGGGTTGCTGAAATGGCTGGCACACACAATAAGACATATAGTAGTGGCCAAAATTGTGGAAACCTTTTGGGAAAAGCGTACAGTATTTTTGAGGTTTGATGGCTAATAACACTCCCCTTTTTTTGAATAGTATCATAAAATTACATGTCAGCGGAAAGATAATTTAATCAAGAATGTAATGCAATAACTTTTATGAAGGATTTGCTATTGGAATAGCAGTTATAAAGAAGAAAAGTGAAACATATAGAAAAAACAAGATACAAAAATTATCTCCATAGAAAAAACAGATTTTCTTCTGTCACATAGGCACAGTCTCTTAATTCTTCTATCATCACTTGCTGTTGTGCACCTTTTCCTGCCTTTAGCAGTGGGGTTTTGTAGTGACTGAGTCTCCTTATACCTCTTCAAAAACTTAGAAATCCCACCTTTGGCTAAGTTTCCACCAATTTTTCTTCTAACTTCTTTATAACTGTAGCCTTGTTCACTTAATAATACTATTTTACATCGCTTTGTGGGCGACCAGTCAACTCTGCACCATTACGTTTTACAAGCTCACTAAATGAAAGAACACAAAAAAACCCCAACCAACTTGATAGCGATCACATAACACACTGACAAATGTCCTCCTCTCAACTTCAATGCATGACATCAGTAACTGAATTCTACTGTGATCTGATTGGCTCATTGCCAAAACAAGATGACACTTGATTGGCTCCCCAAACACTCACACTCATTGGCTACAATCAGATGAAGGAAAGCTACCTATATCAGCCTAAGCAAGTTGTACTTCCTTTTTCTGGTTATTTGGCTATACCTTTTCATAGAATACAGATAATTGAACAAACTTTGTTCCATTACATTCTTGATTACATTGCCATTGATTAAATTAAATTAAATTTCCATTGATATATAATTTTATGGTACTACTCCCAAAAAAAGTAGTGTTATTAGCCATCAAACCTAAAAAAATACTGCACACGTTCCCCAAAAGGTTTCTACAATTTTGGCCACCACTGTATGCATATAATTATTTATTTTTTAAAGTGGTGTGAAAATATATCAGAAGCGTTTTTAGGGTACAGCAAAGGTTGGGAATCCCTGCTCTGACAGATTCCAGGAACATGGAGGAGGAAGCTGGAAAAGATTCCTGAGTCCACAGAAGAAAGGAAGCCTGAGAAAGAGACTCAACGTAATTCTGTCTTAATTATGCCAGGTGTAGATTGGGCTGCAAATGGTTCACCAGGCCTTCTAGATTCCGTTCCATCGAGACCTTTCCCAAAGTCCACAGTTCTCCTGTTTTCTGAATTTGCTTGCCTCAGTGGGCTTGATGGAAAGGTGAGGCCGGCCGGCCCAGGGCCTCCTTCCGTGGAGCAAGCGAGGTGCTCTGATCTGTCCAGGAACAGCCCCCAATTGGGTTGGGAAATGGATCATCTCTATTTACTTTCATTTTTCTTATGTGCATGGACTTTATTCTACAAGCCTAGGGAGGATGGCTGCTAAATAACTTCCTTTAAAAGTCTTTCTTCCAAGTAGCTCAAGCCTTTGCTCGGGGGAGTGTAGATATCAGGGTTACGACCGATGCCCTAATTAAGCTTTCCTGACCTGCTCCCCAGTTGCCAGGAGATGCTTTGGAAAAGAAGAAACCAGACGAAGGGAGCTGCAGCTCACAAAAGCTTATGGCTTTTAATAAAACATGTTCATTGGGAAGAGTGCTACAGACTCCTTAATTTTGGGCTTCTGCAGATTAACAGGGCTCTCCTCTTCCGCCGTTCCCTTTGGCCTCAGAACACAGATAGATGTCCGGTCAAGAGGCAGGCTTTGTCCTCTGAGTCTAATCTTCCATCTCCTAGGAGGGATGGTTTGGGTTAAGGAGGAAGCCAAGAAAGAAGGAGGAAGGTCCAAAGTTACCAAATTAATATTTTTCCAGAGGCCTGTAATGTTGCTGTATGTAATGAGCAGAAGGAATAACTTTGAGAAACAGGAGAAAGAGCTGTGACCAAGACAGTAGTCAGATAAAAGAAATCTGAGTCCAGGGCTGAACCGTAATCCGAAAACTGTTCCAGATGATGTCCTCCCTTGGGAGGGAAGGAGGAAGCACATGGAGACTTGCAAGATTGGTGTCGTTGCTTTAAGGTAGACCAGACTAGGAAACCAAGTCATGATTGCTAGTCCTACTTTTATTATGAGGTTACAGTAGTCAGTCTTAACGTCTGAATGTGCCTCCTTCCTGGACTGCTCTACTAAACTGAGTCACTCTATGGGGGCTTTTGAAGAAAACAGGGTAGTTCCAGCCATCCTCCAGTGTCTTTGTGTCTGTGTGAGTGTTCTGTTTGTGCAGCCCGGAATGCTGTGTGGATGGCACAGTCTGCGCCTCTAGGCTGTCCTGGGCAGAATTTGTGACAGCCCACCCGCCTCTCGTCTCCCCTTTCAAACAGAGCCCCACCCCTCTGCCCACCCCACCACTGGTGGTGGAGAAGATCCAGGAGGAGATTCCCAAGGGAGAGGATGAACTGCTGGTAGATGAATACGACTACGGGACCATGACGGAGGACTACACGCCCCTCCCCTACGAAGACCTCAACTACGAAGACCTCGACGATCTCGACAAGCTCCCAGAAGGTGGCACTGAGGCAGAAGTGCCCACCAGCACAGTCCTCACCTACAACGAAACGGAGGTAAGTGGCTTTGCTTCTTCTACAGGAAGCATTTGGGTCACGGGCGAAGCGAATTGAACAAGCACGTGGAGCAGTTATAAAGCCGGACTAAGGGCTTTGAGCAAAAAGCCATTTGGGTCTAGCACAGGGGTGTCAAACTCGATTTCATTGAGGGCTGCATCAGGGTTGTGTTTGACCTGGGGGG
>JANHGD010007286.1:0-10387 GCA_027560375.1 Imantodes cenchoa
ATAAAGGAGAATATTTGTAGCTCAGGATTGAAAAGAAGGGTCCTTGGTATTCTCGGGGCTTGGTTGTTTTTTTCAAGATGTTTCATTACCTAAAGTAGGCAACACCATCAATGCTAGTGAGGAGTGGGGTTTGATGTCAACTTATATTCTGGTGGCTTGTCTTGTCAGTGTTGGTGGCAGTGATCCTAGACGTTCTTCGGTTGGGCTATTTACTGTTAGCTTGTTTGGCAATTCCTTGAGATATTATTTACTTATTGATTGTTAGTCTGATGTTAATCTTAGAATTAAGCATCTGAGTGCTGATTGCTGGTGGGGAGATGTTTTGTTCTTTTTTTCCCCTTTTTGGCTTGTTGATTGTCTCTTTTGCATAGCATGTAGATCAGGGATGAAATCTACTTACCTTTCCTACCGGTTCGGAAGTGCGCACGCCGCGCATGCACCATCGTCATGTCTGATTTTTGACTCTCTGCGCATGCACAGAAGGCTTTGCACATGTGCAGGGGGTTAACCAGGAAGTAACGACATCTGGACTGGTGGGCGGAGCCTCACGCTGCTGCCGCTACAGTGGGTTAAAACCAGGAAGTAATGATGTCCGGGTGGGTGGGCGGAGCCTCACGCTGCTGCTGCTACCGGTTCACTAAACCACACGTCGCCACCGGTACCGGCATGTGCGATCCGGACAGAACGGGCAGGATTTCATCACTGATGTAGATATTGTGTCAAAGTTAATGTCTATGTGTTTATAGATGGCTAACTTGTCAAAATGCCAGGCTTCTAGAAATTCCCTAGCGATTTGGAGTTGGCTTGGTCTAGGATGGTCACAGTTTCCCAGTTGAAATTATGGTTAAGTCTGTCCATTGTTGTGAAATTATAGAGTTTTCATCATGTCTTCTGACTGCTACTTGGTGTTTACATGGATGGGTTCTGCCAGTCTTCTGCCTGTTTGTCCTACTTAGTGGCTGTTTCAATCATTACACTATATGTTGTAGATGACTCCTGTTTTTTTCTTCTGGGGTTGCTGGGTCTTTTGGTTTATTTATCATGCTTTAGTTAGCTTGTGTGCTACACTGATTTCATGTAGTTGTAATTATTGGTGGTTTCTGAGATGTTCTTGGTGTACAGCAGTATTATTTTTTATAGTTTGTTTTGGTTGAGCTATATTGGGTTGAGTGATCAGGCACTTTTTAATAAAATTGCATGGATATCCATTTTGTTGGTTGATTGATAGATACTTTGCTTCCTTTTTCTGCTGTTCAGGGTTGAGTTTGTACTGGTCTAAATAAAGTTCTTACTTAGCTTTTCTTGTGAAACATTGGGCTATTGCTTTGATAGTGGAACACTTGGTTGGTGTGGATGGTTTTTCAGTACACTTGTGTTTCTAGTTTGCCATCCTGATCTCTGCTGATTGGGATGTCCAGGAAGGGTAGTGAGTTATTGCTTTCTTCTTCTCTAATAAACTGGATTCCTTTGAAAATGCTGTTGATGGTTTTGTAGGTGTTCACTAATTGTTCCGTTTTATTATACTGAAGGTATCATCTATTAATCTGATTCATATTTTGGGCTGTATTTGTGGAAGTGCCATGGCTTCTATAATAAGTCCTAAAAGCTGTAATCCCATAAATATACCTTTAATTTGTTGATATGTTTGTCCATCAGATTGGAAGTATGTGGTCAGGTAGAGGTTTATGAGATCCATAATCCTAGGTGTTTCAATCTTTGTGTATTTGGTTAACAGGTGTGCGGTGGAGCAATGTGGTCATAGATTCTTTGGCTAATTACAGATCTATAGACATGGAAAGAGCTGTGACATTAAATGAGACCATGATTTTGTCATCTATAGTCAAGTCTCTGATTGTTTGAAGGCACAGTAGTGGGGGATTGATGGACTGTTTGCAAGTGTTTGCAAGGGGGAGGCATAGAGACCTCTTCTTCCAGGAGCCTGGAATCAACATCTGTCCTTGCCTGGAATCAATTCTGTCCTTGCCTGGAATCAACATCTCACATTCTGCCGAGTTTTCCGTTGAACTCTACATGGTATTCTGAATTAATATTACCCTTCCAGATTATATCAAATGTACATTACATCAAATGTACTTTGCAAGAGAGCATATCCTTTTTCTTAGCTGATAAAGCTTCAGAAATGTCAAAAAAGGTGGCAAGATGCTAATAATTCATGGTCACAGTAAGGAAACTTTGGTCATAATCATGTTTTGTTATATTATCCCATATTAAAAGTTTTTAGCTTCATTTGTTTTTAATATTTTAGTTCACAAATTGTTGGTGTTATATATTTGTAATTTGGTCTAGGATCATTAAATAAATGTTGAACTTTCTTCTTGTACTTTACCAGCATGATCTCTAAACTGCATACTTTTTCTTTAGATTCTACTGTACCTTTTCTGTTGTTGGCCAATCTTTCAAAAGATATGGGAGGAGAGTAGATTTTGTTAGATCATGGGTGTCCAGAACAATAGCTTATGATGGGTCATAAGTTTGAAAGGGACACAAATTACAAGTAGTCCATGACTTATAACCGATTTGCTTATCCACAGTTCAAAGGTACAACAGACCCAAAAAAGGGGACTGACAACCCGGATTCAGTTCCTCACCGCAGTCACCTGATTGAATTTTAGTCACTCAGCAACAAAGCCACATTTCAATCAATCAATCAATCAATCAATCAATCAGAATAGAGCTGGAATTGACCTTGGAGGTCTCCAAGACCAGCGGTCTGCAACCTGCAGCTCTGGAGCCGCATGTGGCTCTTTGGGCCCTCTGCAGTGGTTCCCTGTCGTGTGATTCCATTACTGACTGGCCCTGCCCTCACCCTCCCCTCCCACTCACTAGGCTAGGGGGTCTTGTGACTGGGAGTGAGTGAGTGGCATCGAGTTGGCCACGCCCACCCAGATTTTGTGGCTCCCGATGTTTTCTTTTCTGTGGGAAATGGGTCTAAATGGCTCTTTGAGTGTTTAAGGTTGCAGACCCCTGAGCTAGGCCTTAATAGCACCTCTAACCCATGTTTGGTCGTGTTTGCCCCTTGTCAAGTACCAGTGATGTCTCTAGATGTAGCTTCTTTCACTTTTTCTCCCTCAGCTATTCTGTAAACCAGGAAGAGTGCTGGAATCCCCAAAGGAGCGTGGTCACATAGGAATGATTTGAGCCAAAGCCTCATCTGCCCCTTTATTCCAAGAGGTGATAAAAGCTTCAGATGGCCTGTGTAGCAAACCAGCAGGAACAACCCTCGGTTCCCTCTGGAACCCACCCATGTGACCATTACTCGGTGGGGACAGAGCAATCTAATGGGTCCAGCCATTCTACAGTGGATAATGGTGCTAGAGAATCCCAGCATAATCAAGGCATGATCTGACCATGACAAGGGGGTACCAAAATCTCCCCAAATTTCAGATCACACAGTGACTGTTCTGACAGGAACACCAGATAGAATTTTATTTTATCTATATTCTAGTCAAAAGCCTTCCTAATATACTGATAAATGTTTTTCACTTTAAAAAATAGTTTTGGACTATTCCCCATCTAATTATTGCAAGGACACTGATGAAGCATCCAGACAGAACCAAGCAGATTCAATCAGCTACTTGGTCATGATAGAAGGAGCGTTGAACGCTTTGCAGTCACTGAGATGTTTTAAAGACATGTTTTATTGAAGGCTTCTTGAAGCAAGTACTCCCTTGAAACTCTTCACAGCTTAAAAAATAAACTAAATAATTACAGTTAACTTTTTTTCAGTGATCAAATATTTAGAATCTGAACACTATAATCCTACATGTTTAGTCTGAAATTTCGCACACAAATTCCTGTGCCAATATGTTCATGAAAAAAGAATTCCTGGACTAAAAATGTAGGGCAAGATGGATTATTTCTGCAAGTCACAGGCTATATTTGTGTTTGATAATGAATGGGCTGAGTAATATTTGTCAACCTGAGAACATTAAGATGTGTGACTTCAACTTTCAGAATCTCTCAGCCCTCAAACTGAAGATAGGACATGGATAGGATATGGATAATGACTATCCATTGTAACATGTCAAAGGACTTCATATATACTGCACACACACACACACACACACACACACACGAAGAAACAACAGACAACACGATCTCCAGATAGCTGTGTGTGTGTGTGTGTATACACATACACACATACACACATACACACATACCAGGGGTGGGTTCTAACTTACCTCGCTGCCGGTTCGCTTTCTCCCGCGCCGTGCGGCCACACCACATGAGAGTGCATGCGCAGTGCTGAAAAATAAGCTTCTGCGTATACATAGAAGCAAAAAACAACTTCTGCACATGTGCAGAAGCCAAAAGCAAGATGCCTTAGGTGCTGCCATTAGAGCTGGTTCGGGGGCATGGCCAACCGGCAATCGTTTCCGGTTTGGTGAACAGAGGGAAATTCCCGCTACCGGTTCTATAGAACCACACCAAACCGGGAGCAACCCACTTCTGATACATACAAACTTCATTGTTAAGCACTGTGAAACCCTCAGGGAAGTAGTACTGAGATCAGAATCTTCAGTGCTTCTGAGACCAATGCCCGCAGGAGACTGAATTTCTATTAGTCAACTCTACTAATAAGATTGAAGAAGAAATAAATCAAAGCATAATCCACAGGATATGAGGGCAAGTGAACCTCTGCAGCTGTGAAGGTCATCCACTCACCTAGAAGGAACTCCAAAATCAAACTTAGAAGAAGGCAGTAAGAAATCAGTTTTTGTCAGCCCTCCTACCATTACATTTCTGCATTTGTTCGGACGTATATGTGCTAGATGATGAGACCACTCCCTCATGGGCATCTGAAAAGGGACAAATGATGAAGGAGAAAATCATTAAATGCTCTCAAATAGGTATTAAGATAACAGTGTGACCAGATGAAAGCCACAGTGAAATCTAGTTATTAATGATACAACTAAAAGAGAATATTGTATTTTATAATCACACATATGCAGGCAGTCTTCGCTTAGTGATATAATTGGGACTGGAATTTTTGTTGCTACACAAAGCAATCATAAAGTATGACATTCTATGACTATGCCACTTAGAATTCTGCCACTTCTGGTTGCTCTTGTTAACGAAATAGTGCAACAAAATTAAACACACTGTTAATGGTTGCTATTTATGACTTCCTGATGGCTTCCCCAATGATTTTGCTTGCAAGGAGCCAGCAGTGAAGATTGCAAATTGTGATCACATGACTGTGAAATGCTGTGACTGTCATAAGTGCAAGTTTAGGTCATAAGCACTACTGGTTTAGTGCTGTTGGAAATTCAAATGATCACTGAACAAGTGGCCATTAATTGAGGGTCTCCTTCTGCAATTCTATAAGTATTTATGATTTATAGTTCTTGGTAGAATTCAGGCTGCTGCCATGCGACCTTCCCTCCCCATTTTTGATTTCTGGGAACTTTTGAAGACTGAATTATTCCAGAGTTCTAGAATGCTCAGGATCACTTATGTGATTTTTATGATTTTAAGTGTTTGTTTTAGCTTACTGTAGATGTTTTAATTTTGAGTGCCTTGTTTATTGTTGCATTTAATTACTTTAAACCTCTAAGAGTCTGATTGATTGAGGTGCGTATAAATGTGATCACTAAATAAACAAATGATTGACATGTCAACCTAGGAAGGACAAGAAAGTAGCAAGAAAAGAAAAGTGATAGAGTTTTAAGAAGATAATTGAAAACAGGCACATTTACAACTGGGAAAGTGGTATTGCTAAACAGTTCAATGAAAGTGTCAATGCAGTGCGCATCCACTGCAGAAAAGGCCAACAGCATGTTAAGGATAATAAGAAATGGTACTGAAAATAGGGGCGCTAATATGTAATGTGATTATATAAATCGATGGCATATTTTGTGCAGTTCTGGTTGCCACACTTTGAAAAGTTTATAGTGGAGCCAAAGAAAGTTCAGAGAAGTTTAGTTAAAGTGATCAAGGGGCTGGAGTAGCTTCTTGAACTGGAAAGGTTATGACGTTTGGGACTTTTTAATATAGAAAAAAGGCAAATAAGAGAATGGTTGATGCGTACAGCATTATGCAGGGATAAAGCAGACAAGGAAAAGCTATTTCTCATTTCCAAAATTCCAGAGCTCATTTGATTCAATGAAATTGAATCTTGGAAGAATTAGGATAGGTAAAAGTATTTTTTAAAAAATACATCCTATAATTCAATTCTCAAATTGAACCACCAGATGTGGTGCTGGTTACCAGTTTGGCTGGCTCCAAAAGGGGTTTTGACCGATTCATTGGGGATCAATGGCTATTAGCCTCAATGGCTGTATGGCTGCCTCTGAAGGCCATCTGCCAGAAAACTAGCGAATTATCTTGCGTAGTTAGTTAGTCACTGGGAGAACAGGCTGCTTGACAGAATGGCCCAGGGGTCTGATTGAGCAAGGTATTGTTTATATTCTTATGTACTGAAAAGTAATTGTGGAAGAGCTCTAAGAGGGGCAAGTGAGAGTTGTTTATTTATTTATGTGAATTAAAGGTTCAATATATTAACCAAATTATTAATTCAAGATAAAAAGAAGATGGCATTTTTTTTGAAACTTTACAAATGTACTATAGAACGACATATTATTTGTTCAAACAGAAAGGAACTAACTGTACTGGGAAGTGATATACAAATATAGAATAGCCTGTCCATAGAAAAACATCAGGAACCAATGAAATGCCTATTAACTGTTCAAACTGTAGGAGAAGAGACACTAAAGCAGTAGTGGGTTCCTACTGGTGCGCCCTGGAGCTCCGTTACGGTAGGAGCCTGCCGATTGCATAATCGCGCGCATGACAGCTTTGCTGGGCCATGGGTGCCTCCATCTTTTAAAAAAAAGCAGTTTTTGGCTCTCTGCGCATGTGCAGAAGTAAAACTGTCCCCCTGTGCATGCGCAGAGAGCCGAAATCGCGTGAGAGGATGCGGGAGGATGAGCGCAGTCACAATGCGCACCAGTAGCGAAAGGTAAGTGGAACCCGCCGCATAGAATAAGAGAACTGCAAGAGAATATACACATTATTGAACCACCACAATAATTCCTCTTATAAACAGAGCTTAGTTTGAAATCTTACAAAGAAGATCACAGCTGTATATAGAAAGAAAGAGAGAGAGAAATGCCAATAATATATGGATTTATTCTCTGTAATCTGATACCAAATGGATAGAAGCTTCTTAGAGGGAGATCAAAACATGAAATAAGAATGAATTTTCTGCCCATTAGAGTTATGAAATAGTGAAGGACTTGCATTCTGGAGTTATGGGTGTTCCATCACTGGAGGTTTTCAAGAAAAGATTGAAATATTTGTCTGGTTTGTGAAAATATGCACTGGGCAGGTGGATTATACTAGAAGATCTCCCAGGTCACTTCCAACCATATGATTCCATGATTGTTTAAAAAAGCAGGTTTCTATAAAGGCAGATGGTCATGACATCAAATAGTGAAAAATATATGAATAATTTGTATAGCAAAGGTATTGTGAATGTAATATAACTGGCTCTTTGGATTGGCAGCTGCAGCGGCAGCAGTTGGGAAGGGGAGGAGAGGGATTTGTGTGTGTGCCTGCTGCTTGCACAAATGGAGTTTCACGCCCTTGTCCTCCAATTGCATGTCTGTCAACCCTGAAGCTGACCTGACCGAGGCCATTTTGAGGCTTCAGTGTTGCCACACTGCAGCTGAGGGATAGGGAGGGAGAAATAGAAATAGTTGGGGTTTTGTAGCCAAAACAAAATACTTTCTCCTGGGAACCAAGGACATTCCCACAGGTGCTCGAAGAGAGGAGGAGTGATGTTACCAAGCAACCGGATAGAACCCTATTGGACCATGTGGTTGATTGTTTGAGGAAGGGAGAAAACTTTTACTTTTAATTAGGTGAAAACTGCAGAGTTGGTTTTCACCAGCTTGTGCCAATATGATATATCCAAATAAACTATTCTTTGAGGAATCTACCTGCCTCAGAGTTTTGTTTTTTATGTGTGTATTACTTGGAACCCTGACAGTGTCCTTGTTCCCAATGGGCCATGGCCCGATACTGGAACTGAATGGAATAAAAATTGTAGGTCACATGCTAAACAGTTTGTGATATTCAGGTGATGCCACTTTATTAGCTTAAAATATAAGAAAAATCTTAGAAGAGGTCATTATAAAAATAAAAACAGGAAAATAAATTATTTGGACTAATTTTAAATATGAGGAAAACAGAAATAAATAACTAGAATGCTTATGAGCTTACAGTTGATGAGAAAAAGGGAAAATATTAAATCATTTTGTTTTATGAGATTCAAAAATACATAAAAGTTTCTTGTAGAGTATTTTGATCCAAGGGAGAAAGACAGTGACAATGTTAGGCACGATCATATGGACATCTATAAAGATCGTAGTGATGAAAGCTATGCTTTTTCCAGTTCTAATTTATGACTGGGAAAGTTGGATGGGCTAGAAAGAGCTACCTTATTGGTATGAACGAGATGGTTATGATGATAGATAAAGTTGATGTACAGGATCGAGGCTATCTCTGGAAGAGCTTCAGATTATTGTTGGGGAAAGGTCAAGATGGAGGGCATTTGCCCACATAGGTCTAGAGGTTAGGCCCAATTCATTTATACCTAATAAGGAAATAGGTCTGCTGTGCTATTGCCAGAAGATTATAATAGCGATGAGGAATAGATGGTGTGCCCTGTTGTCCTCTGGGCTTTTCTGTCTAAAAATAACTTCTTTTCTGTATTCTTGTGCATGACATATCTTGGTAAGACTTTAGGTTTTTCAAAAGCAAGCTTCTGGCCTTCCATGCCCTCCATCTATTTCTCTTAGTTAGCTTTTTTTCCCTGCCTTGATGCCACATAGCTCAAGAACATCATATTTTTCTTTCCAAAATGTTCTACCAGACCAAAGGTCAGCCACCTGTGGCCAGGAGAATGTGATTTAAGAACTGGTTGTGTCTAAGGTGTACTTTTGTTACCTGAGAGGCAATAAGTATAGCTCTGCTTCATTAGAAGTATGAATAGTTGCAATAGTACACTATTTTTAAGCCTTTTCTGGGTATGAGATTCAGCAAAGTTCTATTAAATAGTATGCAATAATCTGTAGACAGTATGGGGTTGCATCTGACAAGGAAGGGCCTAAAAGAACATTGTATTCCATATTCATATTCTTTTATTGACTATTGCCCAGTCTTGTTGCTGTGTTTGTGGATATTTTCTTTAACTGGCATAAAAATGTTATTCTTTTCCTCTGCTTTGTTAACAAAAAACCCACTTCAATTTCACCCTCATTTGAATGTTCATTCAATTCATGAACCAACTGGGCATACATTGTGACAAAATAAAAAAAACCTGTAGAAATGTCTATTTCTCTGTGGGTATAAATTAAAGTTTAACTTATCCATATATCATGAATTATGAACGCAGCTATGCTATAATAATTTTTCATCAAACTTATTTTTTAGTCCACACATTTGTTCATTTGAGAGTTTTTCATTTAAGAATGTTATTTTTTTTAATATTTAGAGGAGTTGTTTTAGGTGTAAAGGTTAACAAAGTAAACAAATTGCATTAAACCAAGCCCTATGTCTTGAAAACACCATTGATTTAATAAAGAATAAAATGAATAAACAAACAATAAATCTAGAAGGCATAAAGCATTTAATTTAGCTGAAACAAAAGTGCAATTTATTACGTTTCCTTATACTTTAGCTATTTATGAGTTATGAAGAACACTTGCCTTGCCAAAACCCATTTGTGGTATAAAGAGAATAGAGGATAAAATTGCTTGATTAGTCAAAAATATCCAAAATAAAGATATTGCAAAACCAGTTAGATATTGCTATGCTGTAAAAACAGTGTGGATGAGATGAAAGATATTTTTGAAAGTTAGGTTCTCTTGCCTGTCATAGTCTTTTATTGCTAAATGTTTGTACAAATCATTTTTATTTATTTAGCATATGATGAGAGCATGACAAAGAGAAGTAAACATTTACACACAATCCACATAATTATGTACAAAATGTCTACAGAGGTACAGCAATGGCCTCATAACTGAATGTCCAGTTCAGTTATCCAGGCAGTAGCTGCCTCTGGTGTTGCTTCCTGGAGAGCAGAAGTCACCTGCTTCCATAGCAACTCTTAAGCTACATGTGATACCTGGTGGTGCTAAATGGGTTATAGTAATCAGATGCAGCTGCATTGTCCTACTAGGCCTCATAAACAGAAAAGTACAAATCATGGTTGTTATAACTTTGTAAACAATACAAGGCCATCAGCCATCATGAGCTATGGTGGCACAGTGATTAGAGCGCACTACTGCAGGCTACTTCTGCTGACTGCCGGCTGACTGCAATTTGGCAGTTCAAATCTCACCAGGCTCAAGGTTGACTC
>JANHGD010007292.1:0-10947 GCA_027560375.1 Imantodes cenchoa
CTGATTATCCTCTGAAGTCTGTGTCTGTCTTGTTGGGTTGCAGAGCCAAACCAGACAGTTATAGAGGTGCAGATGACTTAAAGCAGGAGTAGAACAGATGATTTCAAATTTCTAGAAGGCCTTCCTTAAACTGAGTTGACCTTTAAATTTTCAATATCTAATATTGATACTGGGCTAATTCAAGAGTTCCTTATTAAACAGCTAAAACAGGTTGTCCTGTGACTTACCTGCATATACTTTCTGCATATTTTCAAAATCATAACAGATATAAAAGCAATCTTTAAGCAGAATCTTAATTTCTTACTGCATGAATAAAATTTATTTCATAATATCTTACTTCTTGTACCTGAGTATTTATAATACACCTTGGAAACCTCTGTAATCGCATGGGATTCTCATTAATTTATGCATTTTATTATATGCAGTAAGTGCTTTTAAAGTTCTTAACACAATGTAAGTTGAATCTTGGCTTAACTTGTGTTGGGAAGTTATATCAATCATTATTCATACCTCTTTTTGTAATTACTGCACCAGCATATCATAGTTGTCAAGGTTTAAACAATGAATTCTGTAGTATAAGGGAGAAACCTCTGAAGCTGTGTGCTCCTTTGTTCCTTCTCTACTAAAAGACCATTTATCATGGCAGATTCTTTTAATGAATGGAAGCCTGGGGCTGATAATGCACTGAGTTGGGAAATGGTCATTTATGAAATGGAAATAATCTCAATAACCTCATAACAGAGCAGATCAAATAATGTTAGTAGGTGATTTCAACTGGATGCTCATTTGTCCTTGAGAAATTAAATATATTGATTATCTGGACTAGGCAGAATATGCAGTTTGACTGCATATTCTTTGACCATTTGATCTGTTTCAGAGGCAAGAGAGCAGCTCTGAAATCTAGTGTATCAGGTCATCATAAATTCTTACACAAGTATTAAAATCACTAGCATTCATTATAAATGAACAGGTCTCCAATTCATAAATAGATCTCCAACTCAGCAATGAACAGTGAAGACAATCCCACTGGAGGAATGTATAAATCGCTCAGAGCATTTTTTAGATAAAATATCCACCATTAATATTGCTTAAAGATAGAAGATCTAATAAGCCTCATACTCAGAATAGTGGGATCAGATCATCATCACCTTCCGTTTTCTGTTTCTGCTTTAAGATTGAGCTTATAACCATGCATTACTATCTCATTATTGAATAAGGTTTCCTGGATCCATAATATATCACAGTAAGATACAAAGTTGAGAAAGGAATCCTCCTTGCAGGTGTAATGCCATCCTGCAATGTTCCAGTTCAAGATGCAAATCTTACACTCCTCTTTTCCTCCTCAGTTAGTGACAATATTCTTGACAGTTTCTTTATGCTGCATTTTGTAGGTGGGTAATTCAGATCCAAGGCCACTGTAGTATATTAATATATTAAAATGCTCTTAACTCCATTAAATCCTCTGTGGGATAATTAAGGTTAGCTGCTATTGCAATTCCAAGCAGCCTTCCTTTAATTATTTAGTTCTGAAATGAAAGCATTTCTTTCTTTCTTCAGGTATACAACTTTCATCTCGCTTCAAAAGGTTGTTGCATTTCTATGCCCATCCTCTTCTGATAATGAACTAGAAGTTCCACTCCACACTACAGTACTATTAAGCGTAGCCCTAGCAGCCAGACTAATTGCAATATTTTCTTCTCTTTGTCATTTGCTTTTTATTTAAAAGGCAACTTACTTTCATCAATTAGCCTTATCTGTTAAGCCTATAAGCACTCTCTCCCTTCTGAGAAAGTTTATATCACCAATGTGTGCAGCCCATTATAGGAGCTAATGAAGTGCTAAGCATATCATTATCCCTTTCCTTATCATCCAGAGTTACACAATTCTGATTTCTTTTTCTAGACTGATGGTCTTGATCTGTTCTTTAACTGAGCCAGAATTATATATTTTCAATTTGTCATCATTTGCTTGATTCTTCACAATTTATGGAATTAAAGTTTTTAGTATTTTAAAGGCAAAAGCAGAGCTGTTGCTAATGAGTGCTTTAGCATTTCCAATGCATGCATGATTTCTTTTGGCTCAAATAGAGCAAAAGGTGGATCCATTTTTTTTTCTTCCTTCTTCTTGAGTTCTTTCAATCCTTCATTCATGAAGGAGGAAATATTAATGTATGTCAGTTAATAGCATATTTCCTTCATTTTTATTAAAATGCCCCTTTCTCTGCTGCAAAAAGAAAAAGAAGAATTCAAAGCTGAGAATTGAAATTGAGGAAATAATATTGTTTAATTCCAGGCACTGATTAAAGAGGAATTTTCAAAAAGTCAGGAAGCCCAGGTGATTGAAGCAGAGGAAACATCCATTTCAAGAGTAAGAAAAAAAAATAGTAACAAATGATGAGTGTAATGAAGAACTTGCAATAAGAATTTCTATTTTATTTTTGTACATGAACATCTGGTGTTATATATTTCCCTAATTTTCAAAGTTGGGAATTATTTTTATTTATACTTCCAAAATAGCTAATTTCCTTTGTGGAATAATTTTATAATATCCATTTTATAAAGTTTTTTTCAGCATGGCTGGCTGTAGAATTCTGGAAGTTGAAGCCTTACTAGGTCGCATACATCCAGTCTTTCATAGCAGTCTGTTAAAACCGGTAGGGGAAGGTGACATTTGTCCTATACCTGAGCCGCTGGGTCCAGTAGTGGCAGATCATTATGAGACAGACACAATTCTAGATTCTCGCTAGCATAGGGGGAAGCTTCAATATCTGGTGAGAT
Organism: Imantodes cenchoa; assembly: GCA_027560375.1. Classification (NCBI taxonomy): domain Eukaryota; kingdom Metazoa; phylum Chordata; class Lepidosauria; order Squamata; family Dipsadidae; genus Imantodes; species Imantodes cenchoa. Next base: position 2,778 of record JANHGD010007292.1, read on the forward strand.
GGAAAGGGTTCCCAGAAAGTGAGGCTTCCTGGGTATTATCTAGGGACGTTAATGCGGATAGCATATTACACCGATTCCACAAACTGTTACCTGGCATGCCAGGGTGGAACTAAACCCAATTGCTGTTGCTAATATACCTCTACTCTGTTTTACAGGTGGGCCCTGGTACAGGGGAGTCACCTGTTGAGCCTGTTCCTGGGCTCGCCATTTCTCTGACATCATACAGCCACAACAAGCCAAGTTTTCCTCAGCTGATGCTTCCGTTCCGATCCTGGATGCCAGCAAACCGGTGACGTGATAGACAAGCTGTTGCCAGTCCTGACAACCCTGATAGCAGCTCGTAAGGGATGGCTGGCTTGAGTCCTAATATGATATGAATGGAATGTATTACTGTATGATGTTTACCCAGTTGGGAGTGGAAATACCAGATAAGTGTGTTTTCCTCTTACTCAGATTATTGCTCTTACATTACTGAGGTTCATATTTCCCATTTTTTTTGCTAAGCATCAAGTTACCTAAAGCAATATAACAGCTTTTACAATGAACAAACAAAAAATAAACCCAGACTCTCTACGAGAAAAGCACAACTGCTGAATTCACTTATAACAACCCAGTTTTGTCTCTATTCAGATGTCACCATTTCAGGCCAGCTACAATTTCTACTTCCAGCTACTTCTGAACATGTCTTGAACTCTGAACACACATTTTTGCCAAGAACTGCAAACTACCTCCTTAAGAAAACGTGAATCATACAAAGGCTTCCAAAAAGTGTTCAATTAATGAAAATGAAGTCTCTCTTTCATTGCTGTTGAAGATCATATTTGGCTTTATACCAGATATGTCCTCCACAAGATCATTTTAAAAAGCTAGATACAAAGTTTACAAACTTTATTGACCATTTTAAAAAAAATTTCATCCATAGATGAGAAGGGAAATTCAAGAATAGGCTAAGTCACTGAAGAGATGGAATACTGTAGATGGAAGAGAGTCAGTAGGAAAAAAAAGTAGATAGGCCTAAAATAGCAATAGCACTTAGTCTTAGACTTATACACCACTTCATAGTGCTTTACAGCCCTAAGTGGTTTATAGAGTCAGCATATTGCCCCCCAAGAATCTGGGTCCTCATTTTACCCAGCTTGAAAAGATGGAAGGCTGAGTCAATTTGAGCCTGGTGAGATTTGAACTGCCAAATTGCAGTCAGCAGCTGGCAGTCAGCAGAAGTAGTCTGCAGTACTGCACTCTAACCACTGTGCCACCACGGCTCATGGTGGGGAAGAACTTATCAGCAATATCCAACAAAGAAGTGAAAATGCCACAATGTCCTTGAGTACCCATAACCAAAAGTAGTGAGAACAAGAAATACCTGATATTTATAGATTTAGAAAGGGACACAAAGAATAAAATAGAGAAAGAGGTAATGCAGTGAGACTAAAATCAGGTTAGAGAGCTATTGTGTAAATATATATCTGAGACCGAGATGGGTAGTATTTAAATTTGATACCTAGCTATCAAATAAATCAATAAATCAATAAATACATGTACAAAATGAATATCAATGCCTTCTATTACTAATGGATATCTAAGTACATAATAATAGCATTGTTATATAACAACAACCTCAATAATTACAGTAATTATCTTCCATGAATAAATAAATATAATATAAAATATAGATTTTTAAATAAAATGTTTATAAGACTCATAATAATAAGACAGAGAATTGGCGATGCACTACTTAGAAAAATGAATATACTGTATGTGTGTGTTTATCTATATATCTAATATACTCTATTATTGTTAAATATGTTTAAATAAAATGTATCTGTGAAACTGGAAGTATGGGAGGATACATTTTACATTTAAACTTTGGAGAACATACATATTCTAATCTCTTTGCACAGATCTGGAGAATCAATTTAAGGCTTCAAGTTTATCTGCAATAAGCAATTTAATCAAGTTGATTCACATCTGAAAATCTCCCACTAAATCCAGCTAAGTGTTGAATATGGGTTTAAGTGTTTAAAGAGCTGAGATTTGTTGATAAGCTGTAAGCACTTTCATAGAACAACTGATCACAATCTGGTCAAGTCAGACTTTTTTACCAATATAGGAATAACATAATATATATTTAATTTACTCTGATTGTGTGCTATTCATGTGATATCCATGGGCCAAGTAGCAGTGGACTAAGTTTACCAACTTCTGAAAATTGTGACTTGCTTCAAATCAATGCTGAGAAACTGAAAACATGTCTCATTGAGCTTCTCAGTTGTGTTAGGAATGCCACATCTGGAAAAAAATAATGAGAATAATCCAGAGATTTTTTAAAGTCAACAGCTGGACAGATTTTTTTTTTGCTGAATTTTTGAAGAATTATTTGGTTAGATAATTGTTCGCAGGATAGATAATTGTTCACTATATGTGTGTGTGTGTGTGTGTAACATGTTTAAAGAATTTCTAAAATGAATATACCACAGACTTTGATTTTACATTCAATTAAAAGTTTAAACCAAAATGGAAAAATTGCTGTGTTGGAAGAAATATCCATCTTGTTCAGTTCCAAGCTGGGAGAAAGACACTGGAAACATGGAAGCTGATTGGAAAGATGGTTTAATGATGAACTGAAGCAACAGCATTTATGGTTCTGGTGCAACTGACACAATGGAGTTGAGAGTGTGTATGGGGGGGTTATACCTTCTTTGGCCTTTGTATTTGAGCTTCCTGTTCCTGTGCAAGAACATGTCCTTTAATATTATATTGGCTGTTGTCAGATTCCTATGGGGTCATGTAGGGGTTAAGTAGGGGTCATAGCTGGCTCTACCTGATTCAGTTGTCTCAGCTACAAATTTTCAGAGTTTCAGTCACAAATTGACTTCTGTGGACCTTACTTCATACTTAAGTAGAGGGGGCATGCATAAGTGTACTAACATGCCTATTGTCCCTGTCATTGTATTTTTATTCTCTATTCTTGTTTTTGTTTGACAAATTCCTATAAATAAATAAATATAGGCAAAAGAGGAAATGCAAATCCTAGGTGCTTGTCTGAGCTAATCTGGTTAACCTGTGGCTTATTGTTTATCTGAGCTCCCAGGTGAAGTTTGGATTGTTCTGGGGGTGGTGCAGCGAAGGGGCTTTGGACTGCTCTGGACTGCTTCTAAATCCAACCATTCTGCCTTTGTTTCAAAATATTCAGTCTTGAATGGATTATCAAATCTGCATTTCTAAAAGGTGGCCTCCTCAGTTTCTGCTTAGGGGCACAGAGACTGGGGCTGGTTTCTGAATAGGCTGGCCCAATATTTCTTAATTGGCAGAAAATATCTGCTTGGGCTGTTAAGAAAGATTTAATATTTAGGGAAATATAATATTCTTCCTTTTTAATATTCCTCAAAAGATTTCATTCTTCAACGGGGGGGGGGGGACTTTTCACAGCTGTTTGTATAGAAACAACACTCTTACTTATTGCACCTTTATGGTCATTCACTAGTTTATTTTAGTAGATACCAGAGAGGTCTTCAACTCTAGTGAGTTAAGTTTGATGAAATCATGTCTTAGATACCTTTCAACTCTATGGCTGTATGATAGATCTTGGATAAATTGCTGGATCCAATCTGGGTCATTCACTGGGGCCAGAGGTTTAGTCTTCAGAGCTTTCAGACTTGTGCTGGAGCCCATCCTCAGGGCATTTCTCTCACCAGAATATTCTCTTTCACATTCTGGTGAGACAGAAGTTCCCTGAAGATGGGCTCCACCATGAGTCTGAAAGCTTAGAAGACTAAATCTCTGTTTTCAGTGAGTAACTCAGATTGGCTCCTGCAACACTACGATGGGACACGTATATTTGCCTTCATTCATCTGTGATAACTGAATCTCACAAAACCATATAGAAATATACACATTCAATGCAGTTTCAGTTTTACTGTTCAAATACGTGAATCTGAATATATTTTGACTGTCTTATTACTGGCTTTATCCAGTAATTTTAAAACAAAGATTAAGTATAGCTATATAATTATTTAAATTGTAGCTAAGTACATATTTCATTCAGAAGTTTTCAATTTGTATCTGTTCCTTTTTGTCACTCATTTGCTGTTGATCTGTTTTATTATAGCCATTAATGGACAACCTGTTAATATATTTCCTTTCCTTTCATTAGTTTCTTTCAACAGGCTTCTGTTTAAGGAAGATTATTTAAAAACATTTCCAAGTCAAACATGCCACCCAGTAATATATCAATGCTTACTTTCTGTTTTGAACATTATTTAGGTCAAATTACAAATCTAACATCATTATGTAATATATTTATTTAAGGAGCTTAATTTAGAACTTCAAGTTTGCTGCAGAGGAAATGTTAGCAAGAGTATTGCCACTTCACAGAAAAATAATCTCCAAATAAAAATTACACATTTCTTGAAGATATTCTTTTTGAGTTTTCAATGGTTTAAACGTTGAAGAAGAAATCAGAACTTCACAGCAGGAAAATGCTATTCTTAGTAATCCCACTGGTTTTTCCTCTAGATTTCAACAGCTATCATATTCAGTTCCCTTTAATGCCTTTTCCAGCATTATGTGATAAGATGATTCCAGGGCTCTTATACAGATTCAAATCTTGTCCACTTGCTATGATTTTGGTTTATAATAATGTACTTAAATATTAAACTAAATAGTATTGCACTGTTAGCATATTTAAAAATTTGGGATAGGCCTGACAAATATTCCTTTATTATACAGGTAGTCCTCGACTTATGACCATAATTGACCATAAATCTTTCTCTGCCTACCAGCATCCATTGGTATTCATCTGGCTAGCGTCCTGTTAGTGTGTGAGAGAGTTGAGGGGTGTTTGGAAACTCAAACAGTATTTGCTGTGTGGGCAAGAAGGAGACAGGAAGGAGTCTGTGCGTGGCTTAGCTCAACTGTTCTGTAATAAAGCTGCTTGCTACTCTGAAAATAAAAGTGAAACTTAACCTCCTCTGCTTATGTTTTGCATTTGGATCAGATTTCTTTTCTGGTGGGGAGGGGGGAGTAGAACTCCTTAGTTTCAGAGTTTTTTTAATAATAATATAAGAAATACTCATGCACCGATGGTTGTTTTGAAAAATCCTTTCTTAGTGAGTACCTAGAAGGCAAGAGGAACATACGTGGCAAATTTCAAGTTTGTAGGCTTTATGGTTCTGGAGATTTCTGATTAATATGTGAGTGGTTTTCGCTTTTAAATATATAGTGTATAGGTTTAGAAATTTCAGATGTCTTCTAGCTACAGTATGTGGGCATGATTATTTTCTAAGAGCATAAGCCATCAAATACTCTAAAATTCAGTCTAAAATGAGTAACATGAGCAAACTGTAGCTAAAAATGAGCAAGGGGTCATTTCAATTAGTCCTGTTTCTCTTTAAAAATATCAAATTAGATAAGTGGAAGAAAGCAAGCCATTGAAACATCTTTAGAAAAATTATTCACTCACTTTAAAAAGACTTTTCTTTCCACAATCCACTTCACTTCAGATAGAGGGAGATTAAAAGGACACAGCATAATTTGCTTTATGGTTTGATAGTAGGTGGGATGCAAATTCATGCATGCCATAGGCAGGCCTATTTACATGCATGCATTCATAAAATAATTAACAAAATAAGTAACAATTTTATGCCAATACAGTAGTTTTAGGAATGGTTAATTAGTTCTGATAAATTCTTAAGTTTACATCTTTCTTGGCTTAAGGAAAATGGCTTTAACTGAAGAAGGAAAAATAAAGAAAAGTCTTGCTTCCATTGAAATTTTACATATACAAACACATACACACCCTTGACAACTGTAATACATCTGCATGTTGTTCTCATAAAGTTTCATCATTAGATCTAGATGGAGTAGCCTTTCATATAATATTTTATCTTATTTTGGGACAATAAAATCAAAAGCTGATTTCAAATTCATTTTACCACAAATAATTTATATATTTAGTTCCAGTCCAAGGAACTAAGAAAGCATCCCTTTTGAAATGTTTTCCATGCCCCCATTCCTTATGTGGGCTCACCTCTTATTTGACCATTGCCTAGTCTGAGAGTCTTTGTTCTGTCTCCCAAGGACATCCCCAAAACAGGTACATAGATGGTACCCAACACTTCAGAGATGTAATAGAACCAAGATGGCCAGAGCTTTATGGGTGCACTATATATTATAGAATAGAAATAACTTTATTGATTTAATCATTTGATCATATCAAAATATAACTCTAAAATAAATATACCAGTACATAGGGGTACAAAGAAAACAATAGGACATATTCATGGTAAATTATCACCCACACAGTTTACCCAAATCTGATCTACATATTCCATCTTTGAAATGGTCTTTGAAATAAAGAGTACAGTGCTAGTGATATGCAGCTTTATTCCCTGCAAAATATAAGATAGTTTCTCCCGGTGCCCCAGTATTTTTTATTTTTTAAATTCCTCCCTTTTAGAAGGAACTTTTCAAATTTAAACTGCCATTGCTTGTAAGTTAATACCAGAAAGCCGTTAGGATCAAAGCGAAGAGTTCTCTGGGATTCCTTATAGGAGGACAACACAGAGTTTTAATGCTACTTATTTTGTTTCCCATCTCGGGCTAAATCCTATCTGAATGTCTCTTTCTGTCCACAGCGGGTGTAGGTTACATCCTGTTTTTGGAGTGACACGCCTGATTGGATTTCCAACTAAAATCTTTTTTTATAAGTCTTTTCGAAAAGAGCGATCCAACGAGGCATTATTCACTACCTGCGGATTTTTTTTTTAATGTAATGCAATACCTGATCATTCATGCTTGTATTTGTTGAATAACGCAACCGCTGCCTTTTTTTAAAGCATTCCTCCTGCAGGAACCCCACTGACTACTGAAATTGCTCTTGTGCCAGCAAAATCATCTGCATATTGCTCCCTTCTGTGATATTTCTAACAATAATCTCACCTTGGGAATACGGGTGACAATATCAGGGTACTTTGTTGTGTTGTTCTCTTGGTTTCGACTATAAATATGTACTTCTCCATTCTCTAGAATATGGATCTGTATGAAAAGGAAGAGTTAATGAACTACAAAAGGGAAAGGAGGAGAATAGGAGTTATTTTCTTTGTTCACACCAAACATTGTTACCTGTGCCCGCTCCCCATCATATTTGTATTCACAAGTGAAGGCTGCTTCTTCAAAGCGTTTTAATACCTCCCCAATTCCTTTGGTTGGATGAGCCAGCATGGGCTTCAGGGGAATACCTGTTGGAGAAAATACACAAAGCTGGGATTTGCAGTAACTGTTAACATCTGACTCAATGCATAGTAAAATCCAAGAGGACAGGTGAGAGCAAGTTAGCAAACATACAAGGATTATAGAGAAGAAATTGATTACGTTGTAGAATACTCATTTTTTTATTACATCCTTTTATTGACAATCTGTACTTTAAAAGGCAAACATAATCATAAGGAATAGAACCTGGTTTCTTTTAAAGATGATAATGCAGTGTTTTTGAAAAACTAAAGCAAACTCTCAACACTGTATATATAAATTCCAAAGCATATAAAATTTTGGAGAGAAAATGCTAGTTCTGTTTAAGAGAAAGATTCTCAGTTTATCAAGTGCCCCACTCCCACTAAGATAGTTTTAAAATACCTGGCGTGATCTTGCAGTACTGAGGCAAGCTCTCCACACCATGTTCCAAAAGGACAGGCACTAGTATGTAATAATTTGGTAGCTCACTGAAAACAAAAAAATTAAAATGACAGAGATCTGTGACTAGATCTTGGCTAGCTAAAATATACACATTCCCTAATCCAAAGTTTGTAGTGGTTTTTGATTGTTCACGGTTTTAGTTTGTTAAATCAGAAGTGATTCAAGCTAATATTCCTTTAATATTCTGTAAGGCTCCATCACTTTTTTCCCCCTGGCACTTTCCTGCCTTTTCCAAAAGTTCTAGAAAGCTCAGAGTGAAAACCTAAGCCATTACTGCGGGGGTGGGAATCTGACAACATTCCAGCTTTGTCAGGCATAAGCAACTGGATCTATACTTGAAAAATTTATGTTGAGTGCTTGCTTTCCCTTGGGAACAAACAGCTAAGATACCATGGAACTCAGAGAGGTTAAGCTTAAGTCTCTTGTGGCTGCATAAGGATACAAGACTAGTTCTACACTTGGTCTCCCCTCTTACCTA
>JANHGD010007306.1:0-10104 GCA_027560375.1 Imantodes cenchoa
ATATGAGTACTCCAAGGTCCTTGACAGCATGAGGGTCGTCTACAAGATCTTGTCCTCCGAGCTTGTATTTAGTGTTCTCATTCTTTTTGCCGATGTGTTACTCTTTGTTCATTCAGATGGCCTGTAGATATCAACAGAACCTCCACTAAAGATCTGATAACATTATGTGGTAAAGATGGATATTTTTTTGAATTTTTACATATCTTTATGTGATGTATTTCCTTTTTTCTTTAGAAGTATTTAAAAAAAATAGTAGCTGAAACTGAAGACAAATTACTTTAACGCTGTATGTTTTCACAGTGTGCTTAAGTGGCAAGCATTCACCGTGAGTGGTATAATAAGAAATGGAGCTAAAAGTACTATTTGCCATGCAGCAACTGTATCTTGTGCCTGAATATGCATATGTTAATGCAACACCCCCTCATAATATCTGTAAATGTTTTTTTTATTCCCTCAATATAATCTAAATAAGTAGACGTCTACCACCAGAAATCACTGCTCACACATACTTTTAAAAACTGCAATATGAATACACAAACACACACACAAACATATAGTTGGTTTCATATTTGAAGCAAAATGTTTTATTTCTAAAATAAGTGCCCTACATGGCACTTGAAATGATCTCATATCTAGGTACTGGTATATCAAAAATAACTGATGAGAACTAATCTTCAGAAACTCCATTGCAGCACTCAATAGATAAACATTACTTGAAAATAACAAAGAACAAGCTGTATGTTTGAAAAAGAATCTGTGTCAATATTAGTTCAATTACAATCAGGGAACAAGATCGAACAACACTGTAGGGGTTCATCAGAAGAAAAAATTCATTGTATCTACTATATGCATACAATTACACTCTCTTCTCTTAGCAATCACCTGGTTTTGTTTTATTTTTAAATAGTATACATTCTCAGCAAGGCTGCACATTTTGCCTAGAATATTTATGCCACAATATCTGTTTATTTATAATGTATTTTCCCATTTTTTCATCATTAAAATAATCACAAAGTAGGGAAGAATTTAAAGGTGTTTTAAAATTGTATATAAAACTGTTTAAAGAGTAATACCCATTGTCTCTTGACACTGAAAATAAAACATCACTTCATCTTTTATTAAAGGGTGGTGAACTACTATTTCATTTTCTGAAACATTTCTGGTCAGAAAACTTTTTGTGAGAGATTTTAATGGAGAAAATGCATTAATCCTCACAATTTGGCATGCAAGCAAGTTATTTATAACATACTTCAATATACAGTTCCAGTGCTATTGTCTACTATTGTTTCATGTCCAGGTGCAGGATATTCAAACCGAGCCAACGTGATTACTTAAAAAGTCCTTCATGGCTGTAAAATTAACTACTGGCATAATTTCAAGGTTATTTTTTCTTCAATAGCACTATGAGCTATTTCTCACACAAATTATTTCAGTTCTTTGCAACAATCTTCCTCCCAGCACAAAAGGTAAAAGCCTACCCTTTATAAGATTATGAAGTGAACTCTTTAAAGAGCAATCCTAAACTCATTGACTTAGATTTCAGCCCAATTATGGAAAACAATCAAAACACAAACAATAAAAAATTACACTAAATTGTAATAAGCAGGATGCTACCCAGCTTTATAATGACACTATGCAGCTTATTACAATAAAAAGACTAAAAAAAAAAATCAAAGAGAAGAATGGAATGTGTCTGGAAGAAAAAGAGAACATTCATCCTGAGATACAGAGCGTCATAAGAGCCCTAGCACCCACCCTTCTTCAAGAATGGAGAAAAACCTTTGTTTTAGAGAACATTTAAATGAGGCAAGGATAGGGGATGTATGGATGTTTGGAATATGCGTTTCTAGAGGGCAGGTGCTGCAACAAGAAAGGCTCACTGGGTCCTCTTAAGTTAAACTGTTTAATTAATGGGACCTGCCAACTCTATGTGATCCAGGGGTGGGTTCCTCCTGGTTTGACCCAGATAGCCCGAACTGTTAGCAACCCACTGGTGACGTGAGGATGGCATCACCGATCTGGTTCTGTCTGTGCCAGTCCATGTGCACCGCCATCTTTTGGGGGGAATTTTCAGCTATTTTTTCAGTGTTTGGATGGTTTCTCCTTGTCCTCTGCTTTGAAAAAAGCCCTCCCGGCCGTTCCCGGGTTAATACCAACCTTTATTTCTTTCCCCGAAGCACAGCTGGGCAGTTCCTCAGCTGTGTTTCAGGCTGAAACCACCTTCTGAGCATGCGCGGAAGTGAATTTTAAGAGCCGAGGTGGCGCAGCAGTTAGAGTGCAGTACTGCAGGCTACTTTAGCTGACTGTGATCAGCAGTTCATCTGTTCAATGTCACCGGCTCAGGGTTGACTCAGCCTTCCATCCTTCCGAGGTAGGTAAAATGAGGACCCAGATTGTTGGCGGCAATGTAAATATATACATTGCTTAATGGTGTAAATCGCTTAGAGAGTGCTTGCACTTAAGGCGGTATATAAATCTCACTAATAAATAAATAAATTTGCACGAGAGGACGCACATGAAATGTCATGATCCGAACCAGTGGCGAAGATAAGTGGAACCCACCCCCAATGTGATCATATAAAATAGGCAGAAACTATGAGAGACAGACAGTCTCCAGATAGACAGGGGTGCTTGACAGTGAGACAGGGAGCATATAAAATTAATAAATAAATCAATAATATCTGAGGGTCATCAACCATGTTCTCACTCAGAAATTATGTCTGTTGTTTGGAATTTTAGATGCCTAAACTGCTTTTGTTTTCTAAAAGATTTTCTGGGTATGACATAATACCCAGATTATAATTATGAAAGTATAAAATGCATTATTAATCTCTTTAAAAAAATATACTGTATACAATTATAGCATTATTGCCTGGCAGTTTAGTATAAATGTCAAAGGGCAGTTGGCTGACCGTAAGTACTGCAGATAACTCAGTGAAAGCAACAGGTGTTCAGTATAAAAAAGATATGAAGAATGACAAAAGCAAACATTGTACAGTTCATAGGCACTTATTGTTAAAGGTAGGATCAGTATAAAAATCTGTAAAGATAAAATGATTCCAAGAAGCATCTGGCAAATATTTGACTGGCACTGATGCAAATTTGATGAGGAATGCTGGGGCCTGCTAGAAACAACTTAAAAATATTTCAACAGTTTGAAGAACACCAGGGAGAAGTGCTGTTATTAATACAGAGAAACTCTAGATTTTGGATAGAATCTTGGAAGTGGACTACCCTTCTTGGAAATTTCATTCAACTATAAAACTGTCAAAAATGTTGTTTTGCATGAGGCATGCTAATTTATTAACAGAACAGATAGCACAAAGAGTAATTATGGGTTTGGTTTATTTATTCCTTAGATTGGCTAGGTTCTTGTGCTGTGCTAAACCATAATGTGGTTTATTTGTTTTTAGAGAAGGATGTTGTGTGAACTCAGTTACTGTAATTTATTTAGTCATTGCTCAGGAACGCCATAATTATGTCTTCCAGGAAATATCTTTTTTGAAAAACAGTATCTAATGTGGGTTAATGCAGACAATACAATTGTTGCCAGATAGATTTGCTATTTAGCTCCCATCATGGTAAACCAAAATAAGTGGCAATAAAGTTACACAACGATCTTGAAAGCAAGGCCATGCTCTCTGTGAGCTGGTCAACAATATCCAGGCTAAATGAAAAATACAAACCATATACATGTGGTTTTGCCTATAGATCAGACATTCTTGCAGAGAAAAAGAGCAACCCAAATATATTTTCTTTCTCATATTGGGTTTGCAGTTAAGATATTAATAAACACTGGTACTGGGAAGAATGTGGCTAACACCCACTACTAATGACATCATTTCATGATTCATATGATTCTGCAACCTATACAGCAATTGTGATTTTAAGGCCTGATCTGCTTATCCGGATCTTAAGCATAAATGCAAGAGCAGAAAACAATGCGTATGACACAATTGTCTTCTTTTGACGATGACTATCATGGATTTTGTCAGGAAAATGTATAAAGACTATGTCTAATGCCATTAGGAAAATCGTTTATTTATTTACTGACTTACTTTATTCATTAGATTTTATCCTGACTATTTTAAAAGTCAAGGTATCATAGCACTGTCTCTTCTAGTTTCATCCACACCAACTCAATGAAATAGGCTGGAATAAAAAACGTTTGTTCAAAATCTCCTAGTGAGCTTCATTACTGAGAGTGGATTTAAATCTGGGCCTCCTAAGATGTAGACTAACCACTACACCAGGGGTCACCAAACTTTCAGACCTCAAGGACCACTAAATTCATAATGTTAAATCCCGCGGACCACGAATATGAATCCAGCACTCACTCTCTCTCCCTCTTTCCCTCTGTCTCCCCCTCTGTCTCTCCTCTTTGTCTCTCTCTCTCTCTCATTCCAATTCTCCAGTACTCTATGGATCTCGTGGGCGCTTCTTTGGCCTTTGTTGGTGCTAGATGCAACTCAGTCGCTCAGGGAGACGCACGACCTGCTCTCTGTCCCGAGACACTTGCCCAACCCGGCTGTGGCTAATGCTCTGTATCTTAATGGGCTCCAGGAGGAGGAGGAGACACCGTCTCCCCCATTGTGAAGTATGCTAAATTTAACTGTGCTGCGCAAGGCACTGCGAGAGCAGTGGGCAGGCCATGGAGGTGCCAACAGCAGCGGTGGAGAGAAGCAATCGGGCCGGGCCAGTGTCTCAGGGTAGAGAGGAAGTTGCATGTCTCCCTGAACCACCGAGGTGCGCACAGCACCAAAAAGGGCCGGAAGACATGCCCGCGAGGCCAAGCAAGAGTTGAAGCAAGTACAGGGGCGCTTCACTCCCACTGTGGAATATGGAGCGATTCTGCATCCCCCACCCTTATCTTCTCAGGCCAGTAGAGGAGTGACTATGAGAAGAGGACGAGGGGTGGGACCAGCCAGTGGTAGGTTCAGCCAACAGGGAGCCACAGCAGGGGATGAAAGAGCTGCGGGTTGCCGACACTTGTTGCTTCAGCCTGCCTGCGCCACCGCCCTCCTTTGCTGCAACAGCACCATTACCTCATTCCAGCCGGCAAGGATTGCACTACTCCTTGTATGTTGCACCACCTGCAAAGTTGCACGTTGCACATACCACTCTCTACAGTGGAGATTTCCAGCCCCACCACGAGCTGCCTGGCCAATCCCATATTTCAAAGCTCTAGTCACAGGACTGGCCCATTGGTCATCCCAGAGCAGCTCCTCCACCTGGGTGCACTGCAGACTACCACAATTTTCTAATGGACCACCTGTGGTCTGCAGACCACCAGTTGGTGACCACTGCACTACACGACACTGCAACTACAAATTCTATCACCCATGCTAGATGCACAATTATAGTCAACATGTGATGTAATACACCAATGGGACCAACCATTTAAGTAGACATACAAAGGATCTGCTATCATTTTAATATTAAATATATTTAGGCCAATGTGTTAGTAAGGGGGAATTTATGTTCCATGGAAAACTAAGCATCTACACCTACTTCACACCCGCTTTGACAGATTTTATGTTGAGGATAGAATATTGTAAATAAATGCTGTTTATATTAATATCAACCAAGCTGACAAAAAGCATTTCAGATCTTAACTACTTTTCCCACATATATCAATCTTTTAGGAATCTAATAATTATTGAATGATGGCTGTGAAACAAAAGTTCTGAAATGAAATTACAAAATTATGAAGAAATTGATCTGTGACAGACTCTGAAATCAGTATGTCAGTGTGATAGAATGAATGATGCCTTCTGGGTTTGTTAGTTGGAAAAAAGGTAATGGTAGCTGATCATGTCTCCAAATAGTCTTTCTGTTCTGAAGCATATTTAGAACTTACGTTACAAATAAGAACTTTAGGAGGTATGGCTTAAAGTTTTTTGCTTTCTTTTGTTTTCATTCATTCTATCATACTGACATAGAAATTTAAGAGAAGGATAATAATAAATGGAACAGCAGGTAAAACGTTAGCATTTACTGTAATGGAAGAAGGATCAAGTTATGTAACAAACAGGAACATCCTGACTACATCATGTAGTCTCTCATATTCTCAGAAACATTACCACATTTTAAACTGATTTCTCTTTGTCTCTCTCTTTACATTTTGGAACTTTTCTTAAACTCAAAGAAAAAGATAACAAACACATATTGAATATATGAAGAGGTATGTAACTTTACACAAATACACACATATCCACACCCATCCAGGCACTGCATGAAATATTTTTATGCAACATCTTGCAGCACATACTTCCATTAAATAAAATTGTCAGCTGAGCCATCTGACTCAAGCAAGCTAGTCAAACCACATGCTTTATATTTAATGCAGGTTTAATCTCAGCAAAACTACTTACAATTCTAATATGTGATCTGATCATCAAAGGACTCTATCTAGCTACAGGACAGACTTTTTTCTTTGGCTTCAAGCTTTGTTTGTTTGTTTGAGTTGTATTATTAGATGTCTCCTATTTATTCCAGAAAAGCATTCTATATAAACTGTAGCAAAAAGTGAATATTTCAGAAACTGGTAATGCCAAGAATATTGCTGACAGCCACCCTACACATTTGTTACCGCATTCTCAGCACAAGTGCCGGAATGAACATCTGCAGTGTAAAACTCAGCCCATTAGTTCCTGCAGCTTGTTAGCATATTTTAATACTGTGTTCACAGCTTTCTATTTCCATCAAGGTGTTACTAGGTGTCAGACTCTGTATTCACAAACTTTACTAATACTATCCTATGTCCTTCTATTCTGTGTTTGACAAGATCAAAAGGGAAGAGCAAATCAAAAAGTATACCTCCAACAACTGATATTAAAAGGATCTTCAAACATAACATATGTGTAGGAAAAGAAAGTGTTTCATTCTTCCTGATCCTACAATTCTTGGTCATGTCCAAAATGAACAGAGAGATTAATCAAGTTCTCCAAATTAACTACTGGTTCCTATTACAGAAGATTTTGCAACAAAGATTTTGTACAATCTTTAAAAGTAAATGTATCTTAGAAGTACACAAACATGTACAAATTTACTTCCTCTGAGGATCTATGAAAGCATTTATTTTCTGACAAATGGTATCTATCTCTTTAGAGTTCCATGACATCAATTGAATATACCATGTTTCTTATTTCCATTTATTGCATCCTCTTTTCCTAATTCCTAACCTAATCAAAAATCATGTGTTATATTCTCTGCATAGCAAGTAGAAAAAAGTGTGGAGAAGCAGTTATGGTGGCTCAGGTAGGAGGAGGAAGTAATTTCTACTGAAGACGCCATAAACTTAAGAAATCAAAATAATAACATAGAACTATCAAAATCAGGCATATCACTATTAATATGCCTTGAGTTCCAATTCATGCAGAACTCAAGAAACACAAAAAGCTTCAGACATCCACGCTAAATGCTAAGTTATCTGTTGGTGGTTGACTCATAATTAATTATCCAAGATGTTCCTAAATATGTGAGACTAGGCTGTCATTAACATAAAACTGATATAACAGCGGACTTTTCCTCCCATAAGCATTCAATTTCAATCTGGAAGTCCCACTATTTTGCAATTTTTTTTCTGATTGCTTTTCTTCAATACTAGCATCATCCAGAATAGCAGAGTCAGGCACATGCCCATATAACTGTGATGGCGAACCTATGGCAAGCATGCCGGAAGCAGCATGCAGAACCATCTCTCTGGGCATGTCAGCCGTCGCCCGTTGCTCTCCTGTGTGCATGTGCGTGAGAGCGCTGGAAACCAGAAGAGCAGCTCCCTGGCGCGCATGTGTGTGCAAGGAAGCTGAGCTTCCTGTTTCCGGCACACGCATGCACGCAGCCAGCTGCTCTTTGCGTGCATGGGAGCACTGGAAATCGAAAGATCAGGTGACTGGTGCGTATGCGTGTTGGGCAACTGCTCTTCCAGTTTTCGGCACTCCCACACGTGTGGACCAGGGAGCTGCTCTTCCGGTTTCCGGCACTTCTCCCGTGTGCACATGCACTCCCGTTTCAGCATTCAGTGCCGAAAAGGTTCGCCAACACTGCCATATAACATGCCAGACTTAAAAACTGTCAATAAGAAAGACAAAATAAAGTCTGGGTAATAGACATGGCAGTATCTGAAGACAGCAGAACAGAAGGGAAAAAACTGAAGAAGGCAAAAAATACAAAGACCTGCAAACAGAAATAGAACAAATGTGACAAAAGAAAATAACTGGAGCACCACTTGAACACCATCGGCATTGACAAATTCACTATCAGTCAACTGCAAAAGGAATCTTTATTTGGAAAGTCACAGCTTTCCGATATCCGTAACATCAGCAAACATCCATGCCTGCCTATCCCAGGTCCTTGGGAAGGACTCGACAGGCAGACAAAAACGCCAAATCCAGTCTGAAAATCTGGCTGACTGTGCAATGGATAATTATAATAGTGTGAATGTTATTTTGATGCTGACAATGGACCAGTGTTATCTATTAAAGCCAAAGACCAGAGGTGGTATTCAGACGGTTATGTCTGGTTTGCCTGAACCAGTAGTGGATATTGTGGGTGGCCCTGCCCATCCACCCCAGCTCTATGCTATCCTATTTGTGCACTTTTTTAAGGCCGAGCACATGGGCAGAAGGCTCATGTGCTAGTAAAGCGCATGCACAGGTGCTCATGCACAGGTACGGAGGTGGCGCATGTGAGAGAAGCAAGCGCACATGCTCACATTTGTGAACGAGTAGGGAAGGTAAGGGAAAATCATCCCTGCCAAAGACTATACGCCAGTCGGAAATATTGAAGGCGGGGTCTGGTGTGTGCGAAAGCCACTGTCTTATGAAACACGGAGCATCCAAGAGTACATCAGTAAAATGAGCTGCTGAGAGAATATCTGAGGCAGCGGCAGACATGGGAGGAAGATCAAGCAGAGGAAGTGCCATGGCAAGACAAGACCCTGCATGGGATGTTCCAGCAACAGGTAACTGAATAGCAGGCATTGGAAAATCCAACCCGTGGCTAGAAATGGCTTGATTAAAAGGCAGCACTGATCAGTCCTGATCATTACAACACAAGAACAAGCCCTAAACACCAGATCCATAAAAGCACCACGTAAGGCAGGTTCTGAGATACAGGTTATGCAGAAAAGGCTCAGAGTCCAACACACAGTGCCAAGGTGTAAGATGCAGGATATGCTGAATGGCACAACCAAGCAACTGCCATTGTGTATGGCAATATCTACAACATGTATGGACTAGACTCTCCCCAAACCCCAATGGGAGATTCCACAGAAGGTTGTGAAGACTAACAGGACTAAGATCCACATCCAAGTGGCCAATCAACCAGAATTATGATACAGCCAAGAACCAGATGATAATGGTGTTAATTGCTGTAGTTAATTGCTGTACAAATAGAACAGAATAGAATACTTTATTGTCCAAGTGTGATTGGATACACAAGGAATTTGTCTTTGGTGCATATGCTCTCAGTGTACATAAAAGTGGGAAAAAGGGGGGGGAAAGAAAAAATACATTCATCAAGAATCATAAGATACAACACTTAGTGATAGTCATAGGTAATTTCTAATTGCTAATAAGCAATCAAATCATACTAGGAAACAAACAGAACAATATAAATCGTAAAAATACAAGCAACATGGTTATAGTCATGAGGAGATAGGTAATCATAAGTGACAGCAATATCAAGAAGAAGGAGAATGAGAAGCTGCAGAAGTATCAGAGGTTAAGGAAGAACTAGAGAGGATGTGGAAAGTAAAGGCCAAAGTGGTGCTAGTGGTGGTGGGAATACTTGGGGCTGTGATCCCTAAGATGGGAGAGTGGCTCCAACAGATCCCAAGAACATCAGGGCTCTCTATCTAGAAAGAGTGTAGTGCTAGGAGCAGTTAAGTACCTTAACTGTTAAGTACAGTTAAGAACCCTCAAGCTCTCAGGTTTCTGGTAGAAGCTGCCCATATCATTCATAGGGGGAAGAAGGGAATTTGTTTATATATATGGTCAACAGATTGCAACAACACTTGAATACAAATCCTTGAATACAGCTCATCTGTCTGGAACCCACACCGCATTTCGGACATAAATACATTAGAAAATGTCCAGAGAT
>JANHGD010007306.1:48700-59641 GCA_027560375.1 Imantodes cenchoa
GTTATGAAGTAGCAACGAAAATAATTTTATGGTTGGGGGTCACCACAACATGAGGAACTGTATTAAGGGGTCGCGGCTAGTGGCGGGTTGCTACCGGTGCGGTCCACGCTTCCACCCCAGTAGGACCCACAAAATTGAGCAACGGCTCCGGTGCCGTTGCAACCGGGCCGTTGCGGTCGCCATCTTTTTTTTGTTTCGTTTTTTGTTTCTGCGCATGCGCAGAAGCTGAAATCTCATGAGACAACGCTTGCCCAACCGAGATTTTGGCTTATCAATTATTTTCTGGTGAGACGATACTCGCATGCGAGATTTCAGCGGGGTTTTTTGCTTCCGCATATGCGCGGAAGCAAAAATGAGCCAAAATCTCATTTGGGCGAGCGTCGTCTTGTGAGATTTCGGCTTCTGCACATGCGAGAAACCAAAAGCTCGGTTGGGGGGGCGTGCCCGCCCACAACGTCGGGCTGCGCGCACATCGCACTGGGAGGGTGCTGCATGTGGAAAAAAACCCCCCCACTGCACTATGTGATCCACCCTAGCAAAAATTGCTGATTGTTGGAAAGGAAGGATTATGCCTCTTCTCTGCTAACCATCTTTAGCCTGAAACCAAATGTAAACAAGTAATTTTCCTCCAGCCCTTTCTTCAGATTCCGACTGAAGTCAGAATCTTAACTTGAAAGTGTTGAGAGAAAAGTAAAGAGACATGCCAGTATAAAATCTTGCTTCCTGCTGGAGAAAGTGAACTTCATACAGTATGTGGTTTTGTAACATTTTAATAGCAGGTAAAACAATATTTTAATCCCCGGGGGCTCAACTAAAATGAATTTGCTAAATTCAGAACACAAAAAAAATGCAAAGCAGATCTTCATTCCAGGCTGAGGCAGGAAGTGAGGGGGGAGGGGCAGAATGATTTAAGGCCCTTGATATTTAAAACATTTATTGAGGATAAACTCTCAGAGAAATCTCAAACACACAATCACACTAATTTCTGGCGCTGCCAATCCACATGTAAAGATTCAAGAAATACTGCAACTACTGTTTTATTATATGATGGTTGGGAAGGATGGCTGTATCATTTGAACACAATTGGGAAGACTGTTTGTCTGAAAACAAACTAACATTCAAGCCATTAAACCAGGCACTAGAGAAGCCTTAAGTGTGTGTGTGTGAGAGAGAGAAGGAATTTGCGTAGGCTTTCTTTTTACCTAGTTTGTTAAGCACATGCTTCATTTGCAACCATGATTGGTATCTCCAAGGTGGGACAGCAAATATTCAGTAGATGAATTAACTCCTTAATTTGGTAAATGCAGTTTTACTACAGAAACTGTTGATCTTTAGAAATGATAGTGGTCAAAGTTTAGTTCCACTTTAAAAAAAAAATCCTGTAGAAATCTGTCTTCTTGGAAGGATGAATCAATGATGTTAAAATTGTGTCTGCCATAATCAACAACTATTCTAGAATCAAATGAATGTAGAGCAACAAAAAAAATATATCCAAGGCTCTTATACATATTACTAGGAAAAGCAGAATGGTCTTAGTATCCAAAGCAAACCATGCTGCACAAATGAATCTGATTTATTTACAATGTCTTAATAGTCAACATCTTCCGTCTGGCTGCTAAATAAAGAAGTGCAAATGGAACATTACCCAGACAAGCAAACAGTGTCTAAAAACCTGCAGACACAATCAGCTGCAGGGTGATCATAACACTAATGTTTACAAAACCGAGCTAGATTATACTTTCTTTTTCCTTTAATAACTGAGTACTGGCAGCTTTGAAAAACAAGAGTGATATATGAAGACTCTTCATGTCCAATCACATGCTACATCTATGTTATAAAAGAGAAATAATGGTAAGTGTTGAATATTAATAATATATGTATTTCATTAAAAATGTCTAATACTGTACACTGATAATTAGAAAATAAGGCTCAGGAAATAGCATAGAAAATTAAACAAGATTTTTCTGTCAGCAGCTCAGTCCATATTTATCTTACAGTAATCCTCATCTCCTGAAGAACACAAAAATTCTGGAAGATTTTTTATCTTTCCCTCCAAGTTGCTATGCATTACAAGGAAACAGGTACTAAAAATATACACAATTCAGATACTTGTCAAAAGAAATTAACATGGAGTGTGTCATCATAGGTTATATCTGTATCTCACAGTGTGAATGGAGAAAATTTTAAGAACAAAAACTGTAGTCTATACATACATTTCTACCAGAACCCCAGACAAATCTGTGCTCCTTCCATTTTAACTCAGTTATGTAACACACACCAAAAAAATGCATGAACTATACACTGCCAAGTAGTTACCATACTGAGAGTTGAAAGTAACTTTTCAGTCATTGTAGTAATAATACACCCATTGTATGAAGTTAAACAAAGGAAGTAATAAATCAATTATATTTGTTGGAGAATGGCTGAAATTATACTCTAGCCCAGGGGTCTGCAACCTGCGGTTCTGGAGCTGCATGCGGCTCTTTGGGCCGACTGCTGTGGCTTCCTGTCGGGTGATCCCATTACTGACTGGCCCTGCCCCTTGTCCCCCCTCCCCCTCACTAGGCTAGGGGGTCATGTGACTGGGAGTGAGTGAGTGACGTCGAGTTGGCCATGCCCACCCAGGTTTTGTGGCTCCCGATGTTTTCTTTTCTGTGGGAAACAGGTCCAAATGGCTCTTTGAGTGTTTAAGGTTGCAGACCCCTGCTCTAGCCTGTAATATTTCCGAAATCTACAATGTACAAATATATGCATCTTTCAAGTTCTTTTAAATGCAACAAGCCAAGGATAACATTTATTTGCTGCCGTACAATGCATGTCCACACTAATTCTATTATTATTGACTCAGACACATTCAAAATAAAGCGTACCAATAGAAGAGAATATCTGTAGCTCGGGATTGAAACGAGGGGTCTTTGGTCTCTCTCTGAGCTTTGTGCAGACATTTCATTACCCAAACCAGATAATATCATCACTGCCAGACTAAAAAGGACCCCTCAAAATAAAGCGTGTTCATCATGCATATTTCAAGAAGCGCTGAAGGAACAGCACAGCTAGCTACGGTTTGCAGCAGTCTCAGAAAGAGAAAGTTGTCATCTGCTTAGATGAAGATTTGGTGGGCGAGCCAGTAAGTCAATCATTTGCCTACTGGATGCCTTCTCTCATTCCTTTTCATTGAAGTAGATCAGATTCTGGAATCCTTGACTGCTCATTAATTTCCAATATTTGAGCTTCCCAATCTGAGTCAGGGCTGTTTTCACTCATCTAGCCTCACTGGATCACTGCTGTCTTAAGGCCAATAAACTTTGCCTGTTGGGAGGGGGGGGCATAGCTGCCATAATACCATCTTTTAAAAATATTGCTTTATTTGATTATAATAAAATCCATATAGTACATTATTTTATTTGGGTGCACTGGAATTTATACAGTGTTAACTCTGTATAAAGTTAGAAAACTTAAAATTTTGTAAAACATTAAATTTAACTGACTCTTTTCCCATTCCAAATAAATTTATTAGCACTACATTATTAGAGGAAAATGTAAAATGTGCACAGAGAAGAGGTCAACTTTCCTTAGGGGAAAGGAAGGCCCCGCAATTGAAGAATGCATCTAGGAAAACAAGCAACATCTTGGGAGGATCACTGAGAAAATTACCAATATGCCTCAAGACTTCGATGGCCAGATGTAACAGAATGCAGGAATGATCTTAAGAGACAGGAGGAACAGTCATAACTTAGACAACAATCTGATAAATGAAACCTGAGTCCAAGGAAGACTTAGGGTGTAGAAAGTGTCTCGAAAGGTTCTTAGTTTTCAGAAGAATAAACATAAGGGAGGACGGAGCTCAGATTTGTAATATTCTGGTATTGTAACATTGCAATAAAAGTAGTGCTACTACTCAGGGCTGTTGGTTCTTTTCAGGACTACCTCAAAGGACAGATACCATTGCAGGAAAAGGAAGGAAAGTTGTTTCACTGTTCCCCAGGTTCACAGCAATTCATAGATTCCCAGTTGTGTACCAGCTGCTGAGAGACTTCATATGACCATGACCAGACATTAAAGGCAATAAGAGAAGCTCTCCTAAAGAAGCTCCTAAAGTCTGAATATTAAACCCAAAGTAAAATACTTTATCAAGAGTTGTACTTCCCTAAGTTCTTTCTGCATTCAAAACATTCCTCTTTAATCATTCCTTTTCCATCTGAATTGCTTATTTATTTCCATTGCTCTTCTCAGATTTTTTTCATATTATTTTTTTTTTGAAGAAGGTATTGAGTGCTCTCAGAGAAGATGGAAGAACAGATGATAATATAAAAATGAAAATAACATTTCAATGAATATGTCTTGTATGGTAGGCTAGGGTAAACAACTTATGATTTTTCAAAATTGATTTTTTTGCCTAAGATAACCCAAATCAACAGTCTTAACAGCATGTTTTGTTCCTATTTACTCTCACAGAAGGTCAAATAGTTTTTGCAAAGAGGTTTATTTGTTTTTGGCAAAGGTCTTGGAGGTATTGACTGAGAACTATTACAAAACTGTATTTTTTCTATGATAATATACTGTTTTTGACCCCTTAAGATGAAAAAAGATACTGAATATTTGTAATGGGAAAATTTGGGATTGTGTCACTTTTTAAAGTAACATTTTGTCATTGGAAAATATGTTTTTCAATAGCTGAAATTAAGGATTGTCAGGTACGAATAAGAACAGCGCTCAGTCTGCTTGCAGCTTTCCCTGTACACAGCCCTAGTGTGTTGGGATATAAAATAAATAAAATAATATTTTGAATGAATGAATTCTGCAACAAAAAAGTCTAATTTTTCAGAATAAATGTTTGTACTTTTTTCTTTCCTTAAACTTTATCAAACATTACTCCTCATCAATTATTTTTGTCCTTCATCTTCATCATTCTTTCCCTTTTTACGGCAACCATCCTTTCCCCAACCTAATTATTTGCTATGTCTGGTGCTAAGGAGGAGACTCTATCTACAGTAGTCCTCGCTTAATGATTATTTGTTCAGCGACTGTTGAAATTATGACGGTGCTGGACGAAGGGACTTATAACTGGTGCCCAAACTCATCGCATGTGATCAGCATATGCAATCTTCTCTGTCGGCTTCTCCAAAAAGTCAATGGGTAATTTGGCAGTGAACTTCGTAAGTTCCTGCCGCCTGTTCAGAGGACTCCCTCTGGTTCCTGGAGGCTGGCTGGAAAAGGTCCAGCATGAAAACCAAGCAGGAAATCCTACCTGGATTTTGGAAGGAACTTTTTCATTCAAACTCCTTGAGAACAAAAACACTGCAGACAAAATTCCACCCTGCCATGCAAGAATCAATCTATCAAGAAGTGCGTTTTGCTTTCTAGGCGAAAAAGGAAGGGGGCATTTTCACCCAGTCTCCTTGAGAGCAAAAGCACTGCCTGATGGATTAATTTCACTCCGCAGGGCAGTGCTTTTCTGCCAAGCCGTGCATTTGTTTTCAAGGAGGCTGGATGAAAAAGTCAGTCTCAAAACTCAAGCAGGATTCTGGCACAGGGTATTTGCAGGATGAGACTTTTGCTGCCAATCCTAGAAATAAGAGGACTTCCTCTAGTTTCTGAGGGCTGGTTCCAAATGCCCATGTGGCAAACACTCCATGCCAAAATCCTACTAGCATTTGTGGTTGGAGTTCCCTTCTGCCCATGGGAGGGAGGGGAACTGCAACATGAAGCTGACAAAAAGAAGTTTCTTTTCTCCAGCCCATTTTCCCTTCTGTGCATGGAGGAGAGCTTCCTGCCATGTCCCTTCATGTTCCTGTCAGGAGCTGGAGCAAAGGACGAGAACTCACCCCACCGCGATGCAGGCTTGCTAACCTCCAACTCAGCATGCTTACCATGCGATCCACCGTGCTCCTACTGAATTTGATTATAAAACAGTGCTCTCATTCTTAGCAGTTTTCCATATCTGAAGAAAAGACATAACTAATACTTTTTGAAAATGCTTTCACTTACTTACTACTGCACACTAGAGTTTTATATAATTTTTAAACCTATACGTTTTCACTAACCAAGTCTATATTTGGATGACACCATTTATAAATAAACTGCGAAATTAGTTCAAGATAGCTAGAACCTCGTATCTCACGACTTTGTAAAGGCAAAATATTTTATTAGGTATTTTGGATGTTCTTTAAGTGTGCTAAATATACAAGTAATCCTCGCTTAATGACCCCTTGTTTGGTGAGTTCTAGAAGCTGCCACAGTGTTCCCAGTCACTTGATCATAATTCATGTGCTTGGCAAGCAGTTCACAAGAATGACACTGCAGCGTCCCACAGTAATATTTATTTAGCCATTGGCTATCCACTGCAGTATGAAGGCCTCTTCCGCATGTTTCCAACCAATACAGTCCTGAGCTTTCTTTTTATACTTCAGAGCACTTTGGCAAGTACCTCACACAAACAAATCCTCACAACAATGAAAGAATCAAGTCCTACTCCACAAATCTTGACATACAATGTCATTATAATAAGGGAAATATATATAAGGGAAAGTTTGCAAACTTTGTAAGTTTGCAAAAAAGGGAAAGTTTAGAGATGAAGCCAAGTAACCAATTTTTTTGGATTTAGCTTGGACAGACTCAATCATAGTTTCAATTGGGAAATTGTGAGCATCCTACATTAAGCTAAATAAAAAAGAATATTAGGGAATTCCTGGAAGCTTGGCATTGAGACAGATCAGCCATCATCTGACACATAAATAAACCATATTTATGCAACAAACAAACCTCTTTAGCAGCCAACACCTAGATAAGCAGGGATTTAACACCAGACAAACAGTCAAGTAGAAAACAACACCCTAATCAAGGAATTAGCAGGACAAAGCTACATCCTCAGCAAAGTTGGCAGGGCAAACTATTTTATATATAGTAAACAGGAAACAAGCCCTACACTCTCTTGCACTGATGTTAACTCATTGGGTAATGAAATGTATGTAAGCGATCAACCAAACTCAGAGAGTACTCAGCGCATGCGCAGGAAGCAAAAATTTTAAAAACAAGATGGCGCCGCGCAACGGTCTGGTTGCAATGAGCCATTGCGCAATTGGTGGGCCACTACCAGGACAGCAGTGCCCGCAGCGGTAGCAACCCACCCCTGGAGGGTGTGTATGACAGCATTTTTCAAGTCTGTGAAAGAACATGTAAAGATATGTGGGACAAAGAGATGCTGCCTAGGGAATAGTCAGAAAAGAGACATCATAGCTGCAGCTGAATTGTAGGCAGGATAAGAGGTTCAAAGGGGACTCTCCCTAGTTTCTGAGACTGCAAAGGAAACGGTGGAAGAATTGTATTTTCTGGCTCGCAATAGTCTGTTAACACAGTTTTACAATAATGTAGAATTAGTTATCTAATCATGCTTCCTGTCTGGTCTACCTGGTAAAGCGGACAGGATGTCATAGGACAATGTTTTTCTCTCACAAGTTCAGGATTTATGTTGCAGAAAGGCAGATTTAATGTGAATGTGAAAAAAACAGTCTTAAAAGAAATCTGTATGCTAGTGATAACAATTTCCTGGAGAGTTGGTGAACTCCACTTGGTTGCATGTGTTTAACCATAGGCCAGAGGTTGATTATCAGGAATATTTTAATTTAGATTCCGGCATTGGTGAAATGGGGGCTTAACTTGATAGGAGAGAGATGATGGAGTACATTTTTCACTTTCATGAAAGCATTTAAATACACATGCATAACAGGCATGCATCCAATTTTTAGGGTTTTTTTCCATCAAACTTTGCAAACTCAGAAATGAAGGGGGAAAAAACAACCCTAGATTCCAGACAGTTTTTCACCATCTGTTGCTCTTCAATTATATAATTTGGTTTCTTAAGTCTGTATTTTTCTTTCACTTTCTGTTAAAGAGGACAACAGTAGATTAAAACCAGAATTTACCAAGTCTTTCAACACAATACAGTATGTATGTGTGTGTGTGTGTGTGTGTGTGTGTGTGTGTACATGTGGGTGTGTACATATATAGAAATAAAATGGATGCTGGTCTTACCTGAACGTTTTTCTCAGTGTGCTGCGGGAGAATCCAAGGGTTGACTTCTATCTATTTGCCAGAGACTGAGTGTAGTGTTTTTTTTTCTTTGGCCACGTCTCCTCTGCTTGGCTGAGCTCCATTTTTCGATGAAAGTGTAACCATCCAGTGTAAGTAGTACAGTGCTGTGGGGGGAAAACCACCCCCGGACCCCCAGAGCAGGCTGCTAACAGGGTGGGTTTGGATTCTCCCACAGTGCACTGAGAAAAGACGTTCAGGTAAGACCAGCATCCATCTTGGAGAATCCAAGTGTAGGGCATACCCAAGCATAAGGTTCTATGGGTGGGAGTCAGACTCTTCCCGGGTCCACAGGGTGGAATGTACCCTCTGAAGCACTCTCCGTCTGAAAGACACCTCAGCCAAGGCAAAATGTCCAGGTTATAGTGGTGGATAAATGGCGACGAGGAAGTCCACATAGCTGCCCCGTAATAGTCCATGCAGCCGTAGCTGCTGCACTTCTGGTAGAGTGAGCTATAATCCATCCTGGTAAAGGCCTGGCTTTAAGCTCATAGGCCTTTGCAATGCATGCCTTCAACCAACGGCCGATCGTGGAGGGGGACACCTTCCTGCCCATGGATGAAGGATGGAATGAAACGAACACAGGTTCCATTTTTCTGAAGGGCACTGTTCTTTTAATGTATCTGCAGAGGGCTCTCCTGACATCCAAGGTGTGCCATCTTTCTTCCAATGGATGATTTGGTTTTGAAAGAAATCAGGCAAAATTATCTCCTGGGCCCGATGGAACCAGGAGTTCACCTTGGGCAGAAAGGAGGGGTCCAACCGCAAAACAACTCTGTCCGAATGGAAGATGCAAAGATCCCCCTGCTCAGATAGCGCAACCAACTCACATATCCTCTTGGCCAAAGTAATGGCCACGAGAAAAATGACCTTAAGGGTCAAGAACTGAAGACTGATGGTCGTCAATGGTTCGAATGGCGAAGATGTGAGTAAGGTCCCGAGTGGGATATCTATGTACAACATGGAGCTTCAGGTTAGCGGCTCCAGTGGTGGGTTGCTACCAGTGCGGCCCACTCTGCCGCCCCGGTAGCAGCCACAAATTGAGCAACAGCTCTTTTTTTAAAAAAAAATGGCTTCTGCGCTGAAATCTCACGGGAGCACGCTCGCTTGTGCGAGATTTTGGATTTTTTTGTTTCTGCGCATGTGCGGAAGCAAAAAATCGCTGAAATCTCACATGTGCGCACGCCCGGTGATTTTTTTGCTTCCGCGCATGCGTGGAAGCAAAAAAAAGCCAAAATCTTGCACGAGCGAGCGTGCTCATGCAAGATTTCGGCTTCTGTGCATGCGCAGAAGCCAAAAATCGCACGAGTGGGTGGCACGCCCACTCGCAACAACTCGGGCTGCGTGCGCAGCCAGCTACCGGTGCTCCGATAGCACAGGTAAGTGGAAACCGCCCCTGGTTATGGACCTCATAAGCCCCACAACATGTAATTTGCTTGTGATTTGCTTCACTTGAGTTATGTTTTTGTGGGAAACCAGCTATTGTGATTTTCAAAACTATTGCTTTTTCAGCCAACTATACCAGTGAGGGCGAACCTGTGGCACGCGTGCTGGAAGTGGCATACAGAGCCATCTCTCCGGGCATGCCAACCATTGCCCGTTGCTCTTCCAGGTTCTGGTGTGCACATGCGTGCCACCCAGCTGATCTTTGTGTGTGCAAGAGTGCTGGAAGCCAGAAGAGTAGCTCCCTGGCGCACATGCATGTGCCAGGAAGCTGAGCTTCCAGTTTCTGGTGTGCACATGTGTGCCGGCCAGCTGATCTTCATGTGTGCAGGAGTGACGGAAACCGGAAGAGCAGCTCCCTGGCGTGCATGCACACACTGGGAAGCTGAGCTTCTGATTTCTGGTGAGCGCATGCACGCCAGACAGCTGATCTTTGCACACACATGCGCACCAGTTATCAAAAGACCAGGTGACTGGCGCGCATGCGCACACTGAAAACCAGAAGCTCAGTTTCCCGGCACACGTATGCACACTGGGGAACTGCTCTTCCAGTTTCTGGCGCTCCTGTGCATGGGCATTGGGGAGATGCTCTTCTGGTTTCTGGTGCTCCCGTGTGTGCACACGCTCCCATTTCAGCATTTGGTGCTGAAACGGTTCATCAACACTGAACTATATTTTATTTAACTCATGGCTTCGTATGATGGACCTAGCCAATATTGGTGGTAATATCTGTGCTTCCTTTCTCGGCACCCTCAATAGAATGGCATTCATGTGGGAACACAATTGCACAGCATTTGTCTGGGAAGCCTGGAAAGCTTGGTCCTTGTGCATTATTTACTGGTGCCTTCATTGTTAAGAGAGATAAAATGCCATGGAACTGAGCACCCTACCCCTTTGACTCTAGGGCATAAGCATCTTTCCCCCGTTCATTTGTCTAAAGTACTTAGGTTCCCGACTGTGGCACAACTGGTTGCATGCTTATTCATTAGATTCCAAAGTTACTTTCCCCTAAGTAACTAAAATTGTCTTTGCTAGCACTGCATGTACAAGGTAATTATGTTCTCAGTGCCTGAAATCAGCCCGGCCCAAGCTCATCTGGCTCTGACACTAAAAGCAAATACCCTGCCAGTACAGCTTGCAGTTTGCATGATTGTGATTGCAAATGAGTTTTGTATCACTGTATTTGAAACAGGTTTTTGAGCACTTGTTAGCCCATAGCCTCAGATGTGCCACTGCAGGTTATGTCTGCATAATTTTATCCCAACAAAAAGCCCATGGAATGGTTATTGAGGGAAATTATTCTGGGACACACACACACACACACACACACACACACACACACACACACACACACACAAACAGACAAATGCAGTTCTTTGCAACTGAACATTATGGAGGAGTCTTGCTATT
>JANHGD010007308.1:82335-95744 GCA_027560375.1 Imantodes cenchoa
ATTTTTTCCAACCATGTATGTATTTTTGTCTAATATTTTTTTTTGCTTTTGGCCATGTCCACCACATACGAACCAGGTTATCTGATGGCATTTCCAGCATTTAACTGACATATCCTTAAACGTCTTTGCCAATCCTGAAGGCGAGAAGTGCCATCTCTAAAACATTTTATATAAGTTTTGTTTATATGCAGTTGACATTGTTAATTTATAATTCCTATCCCATAATTTCTGCCACTTATCTAACACTATTGTATATCCAAAGTTTTTAGCCCATACTATCATTGTCTCCTTTACTTGTTCATCTTTCATTTTAACACTTAATAGATAACTATATGTTTTCTTTATTAATTTTTCATCTGTCCCTGTTAGTTTCTGATCTAGCAAACATTAGAACATTTTAACTAGTTTTAACCGCAGGAGGATCTAATGCACCTAAAACTAACACACGATCACCTGCCTTCCCCTTTTTGAGTCCTTTTCAAGGTCAGTTCGGGGTAATTCATACCGGTAAAAAGTCCGGAGTTGTCAATTGGTCCTGGGAAGAGGTTGGGTTCTCCAACGTTGTACAAATCCCAACTTTCAAAGCCCACGTATTTCTTCCACTGCTTGAACCATCGGCTGTCAATCAAATACCTGCCATAAAAGCAAAAACATTACTTTTTAAAAAAAGCAAAAGGCAGAGATGAAGACAAGATGAAAAAAAAAAGAAAAGAAAAATGCGAGGGAGCGAAGGAGACACGAGGATGACTCAGCAACGAACGGCTGACGCTTCCGAGACCTTTTCGGGACAGAAACCGAGCGCTCCTCCGCGCCCGCCTCAAACGCGGCCTCCTTCAGAAACCAGCGGCCAGTGTGTCGGCGAACGGGAGTAAGGGGTGGTGGGGTGGACAGCCTTGCCCTAAACCTGACACCAGAGGTCGGGCCGGGAACAAGCCGCCCCCGCGGCCTCCTTCTCGCGTCCGTCTCCCCGCCGGTCCCCCCAGCCTGGCTGCAGACTCACCAGGACTCTCCCGGCCGCAGAACCGTTTTCAGAAGCGGCATAAGCTCAGCGCGCTGCATCGCGGCCTCGGGCCTTAAGGCAGTAGGGGCTCCTCCGCCCTCTAATCCGACTTCGGCCGCCGCCATGATTGTGCGCCCTGCCGGCCGGCCGGCCATCCTCCCTCAATCGCGGAAATTCCTCCTTTCGCTGGGGGTGGTGGTGGTGGTGGTGCGCACCGAAGGCCACCGCGCAGGCGCGACGTTGCTCGGGTTGGCAACGTCGGTCAGGGGACGTCACGCGGACGGTAATCCTCCTTCGGGGCGGAGGCGACGGTGCCTGTTCTCGTTGCGTAACCCGCGAGGCTCGAACGAAGGCGGTGTGTTCTGTGGCTCCAAGTAACGGCAGGCAGCTTCGTTCTTTCGAGACGCGGTGGGGCCTGCCCGTCCTTAGGAAAGTCCTCCCATCGCCTCCGAATTAACTCAGTAATGAAAAGTCTGTATAGATTCTCAGTCATCCAGGTCATGGTTGTCCCAAAGGTGCTTATTCTGGAGGCAACTGTACTTTCTTGTTTTTTCTTTGAAGACGTTTCGCTTCTCAGACAAGAAGCTTCTTCAGCTCTGACTGGATGGTGGGGAATGGCAGGATTTATATTCCTTGGAGAAAACTGGTCATTTGCATCCTTTTTTTGAGGATCGTTGAAGCACTTTGGAAATCCGTTCATACTCCCCCCACATCATTCGAAGGGTGTTCATCCCAAATTGCATAGCTAAAAGTCTATAGAAATTCTCAGTCATTTCCAAAAAAAATTGCACACTACAGGAACAATTAGCATTACTCAGGTGACCCTTGAGGACACAGATAAACCTCCAAGTGCTTCAACAAACCTCAAAAAGGATACAAATGACCAATTTTCTCCAAGGAATATAAATCCTTCCATTCCCCACCATCCTGTCAGAGCTGAAGAAACGTCTTGGATGAGAAGTGAAATGTCTTCAAAGAAAAACAAAGTCCAGTTGCCTCCAGGATAAGCACCTTTGGGACATCCATGACCTGGATGACTGAGAATTTGTATAGACTTTTAATCATTGAGTTAATTCGGAGGCGATGGGAAGGCTTTCCTAAGGACGGGCAGGCCCCACCGCCTCTCGAAAGAACGAAGCTGCCTTCCGTTACTTGGAGCCACAGAACACACCTACTATAGACTTTCATTTTTGAGTTAATTCGGCACAAGTTATGTAAGGCACTCGTCCTGGTTATTGGCAAAAAGCGTGAACAGCCCAAGGATACGGGATTGAGAGTTTAACACATCGATAACTACTATCCAGCTTTACATAGTAGTGAAGATGCTGGTCTAGAAATCGGAATAGCATGACCTCTAGGCCTCACTTAAGAATGAAAGGTGGTCAGGGGAAGTTTAGCCAGTTCTTCACTCAGCCTAACCCACCTTTCCTTTTGCTCTAGGGAAAATAGTGGGCAGAAGCATTAAGTATATTTGTGGCCTTGAATCACACATAAAAAGGTGAAATGAAAATACATTCTCTGTGGAATATTCCTCCCTTGGGCGATTAGAATGTCCCCAACTCTTTCCGTCTTTTGCAAGGCTCTAAAAAGCTTGCTATGTACCCTGGCCTGAGGTTCTGAATGTGTCAAGGGCCTGTTTCTTGACTTTACTATAGAGTCACTTGGTTGAGATGGGCAGCTTATGGGGAAATTGACTGACTGAATAAATAAATATAAATAAATAAATAAATAGGCTTTATTCCCAATATGATTCTGTGTTTAACTTAACTACAGGTTTTAGAATTAACCCATGCAGTAATTTACAATTTCTTCAGCATCCGAAGCCTTTAATTACAGCATACTGATTGCATAACATACTTGTCTAAAACTTGGCTAGCAAGTTTGTGGGTAGTGTGTCAGGCAAATTGATCAGTAGGTGGCAACCAGGTAGCGTAGTAAGCAAACATCCATTACTGTTGAGAATGCTATTTTTTATTTTGCCTTATTTTATAAACAATTCAAGGCAGCAAACATATCTAATACTACTTTCCTCCTGAACAATAACCCTGTGAGATGAGTTGGGCTGAGAGAGAGTAACTGGTTTAAAATCACCCAGGTGGCTTTCATACCTAAAATGGGACTTGGACTCTCAGTCTCCTGGTTTCTAACCTGGTGCTTTAATCACTATACCCTATGACTTGTAACCTTGCTTTTTTCTTTTGTACTTGCCATGTACACAAAGCACATTAAGCCAGGTAGTTGAAAGACCTATTTCTTATGGTATGATTGGCTTGAACCATTAATATGCAGTAGCACTTTTTCCCAACCAGTCGCACAGGGCTGTTATTTTGACTTGAGGAGGAAGGTGTGTTGGATATATTTGTGGTGTGTCAGGCAAATATGATCAGTAGGTGGCAACCAGGTAGCATAGTAAGCAAACATCCATTAATGTTGAGAATGCTATTTTTTATTTTGCCTTATTTTATAAATAAAGTTATTTGTAAAAGAAACTCAAGGCAGGATATTAACAAAGTAATCGATACAGGAAATTGATTGTTGTCTCTTTTATTTACTCAGTTTAGATAGCCTACTATTCTGTATTGGTGGCTCTGTATATATCACAAATACTTATTGGACAACATCTTAGCTACACCTTTGTCATTTATCAAATTTATACAGCCATCCATCTTACAAGTGATTCTGGGTGGTGTACAGCAAAAAAGTATAAACTCATCAAACACAGTCATAATAAAAAAAATGTTAGGCAGGCTATTACTTCCTTATTTTAATTGGCTGGGGAATTCTAGGAATTGAAGTCCACATATCTTAAAGGCTTAAGATATTTTGTATTATGTCATAAAATATTGTTTTAAAATTTGCTAAATTTCAGTTCCACAGGAATCTTGGATTTTGGATGCATTCTGTCAGCTACCTCACTTCAGGTATCTTGGTTAAAAAGGTTTTGCTGTATGACACCTTATTTTTGCCACTTTCCCAGGTAGTCCTCGACTTACAACTTTTTCTTTAGTGACCAAAGTTACAATGACACTGAAAAAAAGAGACTTATAGCCATTTTTCACACTTATTATCGTTGTAGCATTTTTGATCACATGATCAAAATTTGGACACTTGGCAACTGGCTCATATTTATGATTATTACAGTGACCCAGGGTCATGTGATCACTTTTTGCAACCTTCTGATAAGCAAAATCAATCAGGAAGCCAGATACACTTAACAACCATGTTACTAACTTAACACCTGCAATGATTCATTTAACAACCATGGCAAGAAAGGTTGTAAAATAAGACAAAACTCACTTAGCAACTGTCTTGCTTAGCAACAGAAATGTTGGGCTCAGTTGTGGTCGTATGTCAAGAACTACCCATAATTTTAGTAGTATATAGTCAAGAAAAAGAAAATGCTGTAAACATAATCGCTTAAGTACAACTAAGGCAGCCTTTATTTCCTTTGTTACAAGAACATTGAGTAAATTATTTACTGGAATCAATCATATTGTATGAAAATGCCATCTTTGCTTAAGCACACAGGCAGTCTGTAAGCAATGATGAAGTCTCCAATATAAAATATCTCTTCCAAATAAATGATGGAGAACTTACTGTTCTTCTCCATCTGGTGCTTGACTACAACTAACATTTATTATTCTTAGTCATAGTGACAGAATAATTGTAGGGAGAGGCCCCGTTAATTTCTTGAAGGCCATAAATTCTCAAAGTTTGAAGATAATGGTTTCCACTATTCTCCTTCATTAAAGTCCTTTGTAATACCTGATATAAACTAGGAATTAGTAATGCAGTACTTGCAGTCATCATTACACATTTTTTAGAATGGCACTGGCATTATTTACAAAATAAAAATTGTAAAAAAGTCATGACAAAACTACATCAAATTTCACATTTCAGCATTTTTGCCTTCTGTCTTAGGATTTTTAATGCCAAGAAATGATGTGATCTTATATTTCCTATGTTAAGAGATATTTTGATGCCTCATGATACATGGTGCCTAAGTTTTAGTGTTAGGTAGCAGTAGCAGTAGATGATTTATTAAATTTGCCACCCATCTCGTTTTAAAACGTGTATATTCTCACAAACTAGTTGTGTAGACCACAAACGATTGGCTTAATATTTTGAACATTTTGAAACTAACCCTCCAGGGAAACTCATTTGCTGCCTAGAAGTATAATTTTCCAAATTTGATCAACCTTTGATTTATGGAGATGTTGGAGTTGCTAATTGGTTATTTGATTCAGTTTTGCATGTAATGTTATAGGTGGCTTGTAAATGATGATAAATACTTTTGAGCTGAAGAGTCACTGATTCTTTATTGGAACATGGAAATGCTATGACCTTCTTCTAGAATTTTTCCAATTCTTCTTTAGGCTATACCTTTAGAATTTCTTGGTAATTCTCCAATGCAGTATTCACAGGTACAGCTCTTCATGGATTTTGAAGGTTGGTCAGCCAAAATCAATTATATATTGCTAATACTTCCTATAAGGCGATTATAGTTGTTTAATATACACGTGTCTATAAATCAGATTTTGATTTTTGGCAACTGTTAGGACAAATCCCCAGTGTTTTCTTGACAAGTTTTTCACAAGGATGCCCTTGCCTCTTTCCAAGGGCTGAGAGAATTCAGAGTGCTTACTATTACTTCTAAAACTCTTTACAGCTGCATTAGGCATCACTTTCAAGATTAACTCTGTCCATCCAGTAATATCTTTAAAGAGCTTGCTGAGAGGCACTCCCCCCCCCCCACTGCAAAAATGCTTTAACATGAATGTGAATGAATAACGTGAATGAAGAGAAGACCTTTCCTCTTTGGTTAGCGAGCTCCACAGTACTTTATAAAAGCTAGGAGGGAGAAGCCATCGAAACCTCCTTGACCCCCAGGCTTTCAACTTCAGATGAATGTTTCATAGCAGGGGTCCCCAACCTTTTGGACCTCAGGGACCACTAAGGTCATAATTTTAAATCCCATGGACCACCGAATTCATAATTTTAAATCCCACAGACCCTAATTCATAATTTTAAGTCCTGCAAACCACTAATAAGATTTTTTTTTTAAAAGATCAATACATTTGTAAAATAATGAGAGAACTTCCATTTTATTAATATGAAATACACCTATTTAATATAACAAAATTATAAATGCTTATTTAATTATAACCAAATAGGAAATGCTTATTTAATCATAACAAAATCTTTAAAAGTTGTTTTAATTGTAACAAATTTATGAAAGCTAGCGTAATTATTACAAAATAATTGAAGCTTATTTGATGGTGGCTTGCTGATGTTGTTGAGAAAGTCAATCCCATATTCGAGCTGTAGCTGTAGTCTTCCCTCCCCTCTCCTCCCTCCTTTCCTTTCCTCTTCTTTCCTTTCCTTTTCTCTCCCTTTCCTTTCCTCTTTTTCCTTTCTTCTTTCCTTTCCTTCTCTTCTCTTTCCTTTCCTTCTTTCCTCTCCTCTCCTTTCCTTTCCTTTCCTTTTCCTGCACCTGGGTGGAGGAGCTGCTCTGGGATTACCAAAGGGTCAGTCCTGTGACTACCACAGCTCTGGAATATGGGACCAGCCCATGGTGGGGCTGGAAATTGCTGCCACAGGGGGTGGCACGTGCAATGTGTAACTTTGCAGATGGTGAAACCAGCGAAAAGGAGCGCAGCCCTCATTAGTCAGAACAAAATAATGGTGTTGTTGTGGTGATGGGGGTACAAACAGGCTGAAGCGGGGGTTGCGATGGCTGGAAGCTGCAGGAGCGAAGCGCTACTTGCATTTGCGTGGCATCAGCATTCCGTCTTGATATTTTTGCGCCAGTCAGTGGTGCAAGGCAGCCCTCATCTCCTGCCACTTGGGACTCAGAGCGGTAAATGGCATCCCATCTGGGGAGCAGTCAGAGTTTGCTGTCCATTGCAGATGCTAGCTCAGCCCCCTGCAAACTCTTGTCTCTCGAGGAGCACTCGCTGAAGCGATACAGGAAGCTTTGGCTGGGCTCGAGAGATGAGAGTTTACAGGGGGCCAAGCTAGCATCCACAATGGATAGCAAACTCCGGCTGTTTCTGGACATCATTTACCGCTCCGAGTCCCAAGTGGCAGGGAGATGAGGACTATCTTGCACCACCGGCTGGCACAAATATATCAAAGCAGAATGCTAATGCCGTGCAAACGCTGATGCCATACTACAGCAGAGAGAAGTAGGCAGAGTTGCTGTCCATTGCGGATGCTAGTTCGGCCCACTGCAAGCTCTCATCTCTCGAGCACTCGCTGAAGTGGCACGGGAAGCTTTGGCTGGGCTCGAGAGATGAGTTTGCAGGGAGCTGAGCTAGCAGGTACTTTCTCTCTGGTCTCCCACCCAAAGGCCTCATAGGAGAGATGTAGACCAGGCAGCCATTTGGCTGAGTGCGGTGAGTTCTTGGTCTTACCTTCTGTTCCAGCTCATGTGGTTCGCACCGCTATACTCAAGGTAAGGTTTGCGCTCAGCCTTAAGAGTGGAGGCTGGTGTGTGGGAGGGGTGATGTTGGCAGTGTGTTCCTGCACGTGGGCTGAATTAATTGCTCTTAGCCATATCCAACCCAGGGGCCAAGATTTCTCCACAGACACCAAAATTTTCTCACGGACCATCAGTGGTCCATAAACCACAGATTAGTGACCTGTGTTTTAAAGAGTCCCTCTTGACAGATGCTATTTATTTTTCCTCAATGTTAACTGATATTTATACGGTCATATGGCTGCCTGGAATCTCAAGGTTGGATGGGCTACAAAATTTATAAAACATAAACCAGACTGAAATAGAGTTTGAAAGCACTCAGGGACACTGAATGGTTAATGCAATTTCAAGGTTTTATTGGTGCATGGTAGCATTGAAAGCACTGATTCCAAAATGTTCTACTTGCTATGATTTACAACTTAACATGCAAAATTTTAAAGGTACATCAGGTGCTTTTCAAGTATTTAGAAGAAGCACCATCATAAATAAAATTTTGATGGAATGTAGAATCTTACCAGAAGAACAGCTAGTGAACCAGAGCAAAACAAGAAATGTGGAAAACGGCACCATCATTTAAGACTACGTGACATTGTAGAAATCTTTCTAAGTATACTTCAGTTCTATTCCCCTACGTTTGAATGATTTGCAGATTGGTTAAAAATACAGATTTTGTCTCTGCTATATCAGAGGTCAATGACACCCATAACATGTATGAACCTCGGACTAATGACCGTCCTAAGTAATCCATAAGCCTTTTAAAGAAGAGTTATAGGTTTACTTGATATCACAGCAGCTTAGTACGTTCTTGTATTTCAGAGCTCCTTTGCTGCTACAATATATAAGCAACTATTTTCTGCATTTTCTAGATGTATGAATTTAGTTTAACATGGAAAGTTACAGTTAAACTTACATTATGGGTAGCATTATACACTTTAAAAATCTAGACCAAAGCAGAGATGTAGGGAAGTTTTATCAAGATTTTATCTGGTCCAAGCTAGACAGTTTGCTGAAGCAGCTTTTCAATGTCATCCTGCATCTTGATCGTTTCAAATCTTCTACTGTACCGTTTGAAAGGCACCCCATCACGACCAACGAGGAACTTTTCAAAATTCCATGCGATGTCACTGCGGCACACAGGAGACCAAATTATGAACTTTGGGTCGGTCATCAGAGACACAGGATCATCATGTGGGACAGGCAATGATTCTTTCAGGAACTTGAAAAGAGGATGAGCTTTTTCCCCATTGACTTCACACTTCTCAAACACAGGAAAGTTGGGCTCATATCCATTGCCTGGACGGACGAATTTCAAGGAATTCAGGATCTCTTCATTGGTGGCATTTTCCTGTAAGAAGGCAGAAAGGCATATGATTTACATCCAGACATGATCATTATAGCATTAGCAGAGCCTCTGATTGTTGTTTCGCAATACAGTCACCTTTTTCTTCTATTAATAGCTAGGCTACAGTGCAAATATTTTTATTCAGAAAGTATCAATTATTTCACCTACAGGTGCTTTTTTCAAAGTTTTATCTGTTATGGTAGTTATGCAGCCTGAGATCAGAAACTATTTCTGTGGAGAAACAATATTTCAGTTAGTGATTCTGCCTAATGCAATTTAACTACCAAATACTAACTCCTTATACTCCACACTTATAGAAAAAATACTAAGCCAAGTAATTTGCTCCAGTGATACAAGTCAAATGATGTCACCAAGAGTTAACTTCACTTACACACGACTTTCCTCTATCCTTACTATCTGCATCTCTCTCCTATTCATATACTTTCACATCTTAGATCCTATTTTTGCAGAGTGACATGTCTTTTTTTTTTTTTTTGCTATAAATCCTCCTACATTCTCCTCTTAGTGCAGCTACAAGAAGCCTTTATTGAGAATTTTTACAGGCAAGTTGCAGAAAGTAGCACAATTTAGCATTGGAATAATTTAGGTTGGAATCTTTGGGCTACAGTTAGCTTCTGAAAAGTTATAAACTTATTAAAGTTTGATGTATCTCATCCCTTTACACAAACTTTTCATAATGCTTGAGCCAGGTCCAGACCACATGTTTAAAATTCCTAGAGGAGAAACAAAAGCTTTTATTCGTTCATCAGAAGGCATAGCAATGCTTTTCAGAAAAGGCCCCTAATACCTGCGATTCCCCGATCTACATATTCTAAACAATGATAATTATGAAGGTGAAGCATATATGTTAATTACTGGTTAGGCTGCTTTTCACTGTACCTGTCTCATTCCCGTCCAAAAGAAGAACCTGCATATATCAAACCTAGATATTTGTAGTCCAAAATTACATTAAATGTTAATTCATAGAAGGAACTAATTTGCAAATAGCTTTTCCTTTCTTTTCTATAATTCAAGTCATGAGTAATTTGTATAAATCTGGTTACCCCAGAGAGGCTAAATTCTGCAAAACCATTTTTCCTTTGAGAATTTGTACAACGGGAAAATGGTAATGGTTGTAAAGATGACTAGACCCTCCACTGCATAACTTCAGAGTAATTATTATCCTAATAGTCTGTACTGTATTGAATAGAATAGAATAGAATAGAATTCTTTATTGGCCAAGTGTGATTGGACACACAAGGAATTTGTCTTGGTGCATTAGAAAGCAGATCAGTCTTGCTTTCAAACGTGACATACTGTATAGGGAAAGCAAGGCAATTGTGCAAGAGTCCTTGGTGTGTCTTTTTCTCCTGGATTGTAAAACAGTTCTCCAAGCCACCCACTCTGAATTATTGCACATTATTTCCTGTTGGGACTTCAATCCATCACACACAGAAAAATAGCCACACGCACACCCTTCTCCCACCATACAACTCTCACACTATGAGAGAACCTTGTTAAGGACGAGCCTTTTCAAGAGAAACGAAGGCAACTGAGCCAACAGTTTTAATATCTGCGTTCATTTCCCTAAATTTACGAGTGGGTTTAGTTATTAATATCTGAGGGCTTCGATTACCCTCAGAGGGTCAGAACATTCTGGAAACACGGAAGTAATTAAAAAAAAACCCAGCTTCAAACTGTTATAGAGTACTTTTCTAACATCCCCAAAGAGACCATATAGTCTTGTTTCCAGGTAGGAATGTTTTAAAGAGCCTAAAGCGAGCCTCTGCAAACCTAGGATTGCGACCATTCACACAACCTTCGTCCCCGCTCACAACTGCTCCACAATGAAGGTCTATGGAGATTCTCAGTCGCCCAAGCTTTCTCTTCTTCAGCTCTCATCCAAGAAGTTTCTTCCCAGAGCTGAAGAAGCTCCTTGGATGAGAAGCGAAAGGTCTTCAAAAGAAAAACCAGAGAGCCCAGTCGCCTCTTTAGAGAAATAATAAAGCATCTTTGGGACTCCGCAGTGAATGAGCTCCGATCGCTCCAGGCTGCCTTTTTTTTTTCACCAGCAGCCGAACGAGCTCTTCCCCCGCCCAAGGCTCGTCGTCAACCGCGGATACCTTACCTGGTGACCAAACTGGTTAGAGGGGAAAGCGAGGACGGTGAGCCCTTGAGACCCGAAACGCCGCTGCAGTTCATGGAACTGAGTGAAGTCCCGGGCCGTTGTGCCTCAGAGCGAAGCCACGTTGGAAACCAGCAACACCTTTCCCCGCAGCGAGCCCAGGTCAACGGGCTCCGAAGCCCCCAGCGGGAGCGCCTTCATGCCGGCCAGCCTGTAACTCGCGATACCAGCCATTGCAACCCTCCAGGAGGACCTGCAAGAACTGCGCAGGCAGCGCGCAATTTGGCCTGGTTTAAAAGCCCCAGCTAGCAATCCCGCCCACCGATCTACTGGACTTGCACAGCGTCGGCCCCACCCCGCTCCTTTGTCCTAATTCGAAGCGGCTGCAGTCACTTTAAGCTACCCCTCCCCGCTACGAGAATGCCAGGCATGCGCGATTCCCATCATTTCAAAAGAGAATGGTGGAAACGAGCTGTGGTGTCCTTGCGGTCGGCTGTGTTTTGATTTAAATTAATCCAAACATTGAAAGAGGCCTAGTCTTAAATTTGCACAAAGGAAACGGCCATTTTACTACTTGCGAAGTGAGATCATACGGTAAACAGTACTTTCCCAGCCCCTTTCCGTCGTAAAAAAAAAAAATAAGAAAAAAGGGCCAAGGATAGTAACCTAGCCTGAAAAGTCCTGGGACAAATGTCCCTTCAAAGGGACTGAAAGCCATGCTGAGGAACTTTCACTAGTTGCTAATTTGCTTCTAAGGACAATCCAGCTGCTGGCAGTTTTATCCTTAAAGCCGTAAATATTTGTGGGGGCAGAGGCTGGAAGGATTCAGATTTCCAGGGTCAAAAAATGCAGAAATATCTAAAACACATTTTACTTGTTTTCCCTATGGTTTTGCCTTTGTGGCATACCTGGCCAATATAAGGGGACTTGCTATGGACTTTGATAATATGGAGGTCAAAAATGTGTTTGTTCAGACTTTTTGCTTTTTGAGTTTGTAAATTGCACTATACCTTAACCACGATGTATGAAGAAACCTGGATTCACTGTAGTCAGAGGCTGTTGTTAGGGTACAATTGAAGGAGAAAGTACTGGGCAAGGCATCCTGAACTCTTAAGAGGAAAGGAAGAATATTGTATATATCTAACAAGGATAAACTACAGTGGCTTAGGATAATGTGCTAAGCCAAACATCATGTTATGTCTTAATGCAGTGTATGAATCCCTCTTTTTTCACAACCCATCCTTCTGGTTGTATTTTGTTGCCTTTTAATATTGTTTATTATTGCATTCTATTATTTTAAGATATGTTTGTTACATCAATTATATTGAGTTCTGATACATTATAAAGTTATGTATACATCTCTACATACATAAAAATATGTGAAGGTTTTGTGGAACAACTATCAGCCACTTCATCTTTCACAGTCACTCAGTTTAGTTCACCCTGGATTATGCTCCAGCTTATCATACTTTGGATTCAAGCAGAAATATCAGACCAAACCTTACCATTCTTTTTCTGGCAATAGTTGCACTGCTTTAAGAAACCTACAGATTCACAGCATGTGTTAATTGGCCATGATGGTTACGGTCAATTGGGTTGTGTCAAAACTGCCATCCTTCACTTACTATGCTTTGCTAGATGCCTGTCTGCAATAAGTCATGGGATGAGGGAGGGAGCCATGGGGAGACGGAGAAACTGAAAAGGAGCTTCGTGCTGTCCCGAGATATCCCAAGGTCCTGGGAATGGAATCCAATGCCTATCCATCTGCCCAACTGTTGTAGGGACAATTAGCAAAACATCATCTTCGAACGTGACTGGACAATTATCTCCTAATGAGGGTGGAACAGAGATGGGAAACTCAACTAGGGAATATTCACATGCAAACTCTTAGATCTGGCTTTGCCCTGTAACCACTTGGCTATTAGTAAAAGTAACCTTTTCACTACAAATGGAGTAGAGAGTGTTTCTTTCCTAACTCACCAAGTTGCGCCAGGCCCGGCAGGTTGTGTGCTACCTGAAGAAGCTGATTTGTGACTTGGGATCCTCCTTGAAGATGTGGTTCCTACTTGAAGATGAGGCAGAGGTTGTAGTTGGGAGGCCTGCATCTGTCTTCAGCTAACACACCAGTTATGGCCTTGCTTGGACAACAAAATCAGGCCAATGTTAATTCATGAACACTGCATGATAGGACTAATGCAGTGTGTTGTATATGGATTTGCTTTTGAAGGTGACTAGGATGAGCACCAAAGAATTGAGGCCTTTGAACTATGGTGCTGGAGAAGACTCCAGTGAGTTCCTTGGACTGAAAGGCGATCAAACCGGTCAGTCTTAAAGGAGATCAACCCTGACTGCTCTTTAGAAGGACAGATCCTGAAGATGAAACTCAAATATTTTGGCCACCAAATGAGAAGGAAGGACTCACTGGAGAAGAGCCTAATGCTGGGAAAGATTGAGGGCAAAA